>JASANE010026162.1:0-107774 GCA_030248225.1 Trileptium ribeirensis
TACGGCATCAGGTAACTTACCGCGGTCAGCCGACGGTTTAGCAGCATCAAAAGCATTTGCTATAGGAACAGTTTTCGCCTTCGCACAACTGTTCTTTTTATGGACTTTTACCGTTTTCATGGCACTCTGATTGACCCATTTGCCATCAATTAACTTAAACCACACGAAACACGCCTTACAGTACTCACATACCAAAAAACGGGGCTAATTGTTCTTCCCCATCCACTTTCACAGCCCTTACACCTTGTTCCGGCTTCATAACTAAGCTTTTCGGTAACGGGACCAGTCTTGCCGCTCCCCTGCTTAATTTTCCTTTTTCTCCACTTCCGCTTTAGAAATACTATAAAACTTCGCCATGTTTATACAGCCGAGAAACGCCACAACAAAAAACAAAAATCGCCCTATAAACACAGTTGTAATGCAAATGTATAAAGCTTTATGTAAATAAGTTTTTTTGATGAGAACATTAACTTCTTTCTCACGCACGCTATTTTTTATCCATTTCATTCTTGCAGCAAGTGTTTCTTTAATTCAACTTTAACTTTTAGTCTGTATTGCTGTGCTTATCTTTTGAAATCATGCCTCCGTTATTAATTGGAGATTCTAATGTCAAGAAAGTGGGGAAATTTACCAACTGTTTGGCATGGGCGTACCCTGGTCAGCGTTTATCCGAAGTTTGGGGCCGCTTGGACAATATTTTAACAAAACGCTGTGTCTCTAACAATAACGTTGTTTTCATTTACGCCGGTGTTAACGATTTGGGAAAACGCTCATCAGAAGTGCAACGGCAACCTGGAAAATGTCGCAGACAACGCGCTACAAGACGACTGCCAGTGATCATTAGACGAGCTTCATGGCATTTGCTTAAAACACGCCAATACTATCTTCGTTCAGATGTCTGTACCGTATCCTCCATGCTTTCTGTTCCGAGGATGGCAAAGACGGCTAGTGCAGCCCGACGTACCTTCTCGCTTCCAACAATTTAAGCGAGAAGGGCAGGCAGCGTATAAATTGAATTCGTTTTTCGAAGCGCTTAATGACGAGGTGGAAAATTTCGTTTTCCTTGACACGACAGCCTATTTCTTCGACTGCGATAAGCTGAACACGGAAATGTATGACAAGGATGGATATCATCGTTCCAAGCAGGGATCCAAGCTCATCGCAAAACTCATCAACCCCTTTGAAGCCGAAATTCAGTCTATTTACAGCATGGCGAATGAAGCCGTCTGAAGAGTATCTGCTGCAGCAAAGCGGTAAGCAATTTCGACATCTAAATACTTACGCCAGAGATTCTGCTTGTATCTGGCTAGAATTCGGTGTACTATGGCCAGAGGTATTTAGTATCTGGCTAAAAAGTGATAAATGAAACGTCTGAGATCACCGGTAGTTTGTATCAGACGTGTTAAATTCGTCTGAGAGCAAAATGGTATCAGACATTAAACACGCTAGAGATAATAAGTATCTAGCCCCTGGCTTTCTTCTGAATACTAGAGAGTCTAAGTATCTAGCAGAGAAGGCCAGGGCCCGTGGCTGGTTGTCTGCGCGGCTATCGGGCGCGTCCCCTACGGCGATGGGGATGTCAAGCGTGTGGCTATCCTCTTTTAAAATTTGTGATGCTTGACAGTGACCGTGTTCACCGTGGACCAACGCAGACACATTGTGAAATATGGACAAGAAAAGATTTCGTGGTATCACGGCCTTGACATAGCTCGTACGGACTATGGGGATCCCCATGGGGAACCCCATGGGGATCCCCACGAGATTTTCATGGGGATGGGATGGGGATGGGGTGGAGGATTTCCACCCCATGACAAGCCTGATCTCTAGGCCTGAGCATAACCTGAGCTCGAAATTAAAATTTTGTTCTGTGGTTTAGATTTGGAGGTGTTTTTTCCAAGTGGTAACACAAAAATTCTGCCAAAAGGTAATGAATCAGGGGAGCCCAAAATTTTTTTAGGGGCACCCGAGTTTTGACTGGGGCCACCTGAAAATTCCAGGAACATCACCCCTCTCCAATTAAACAAACACATACTAGTAACTGGTAAAGTCAGGCAAAATGGACCATCTAGGTGTACTTACCTCACGCAAATATCTATCTATCTAACTGGTAAAGTTAGCGTAACGAGGTTTGCATCAGGCGTTAAGGCCGTCATAGGGAGCTCGAAACTTAGGCAATGGCTTACCAACTGCCAGTGTATCAGTTAACAATATATATATATATATATATGTACAGCAAACGGATATATTTACAAACAAAGTTATACGTGCAAGGCAAAGATTAATAAACGGGTTTACAGCCAGAAAGGGATTTCCTCGTATATCTGGCTGATGAGATAGGAATGCAATTTATCGTTAAGGACAAAGACGTTGCAAGGGAGTAAATATCTCTTTTATTTCTAAAGGTTTCTTTTGAATTGCATGAATTAATATAAATTAAGTATGTTCAACGTTTTTTCAATCCTTATAGAGTCCTGTGCTTCAACTAATGGCTAAGAACCAACAAAACAGGGTAACTGTTAGATCGAAACTTTGGCTTTTTCCGATGGCCGCGCGTATTTGTGTTACCGGACATTACAAACAAGTTTTCGCAGCAATTAATTTCATTGTTAAGATATGTAAATATCAGGATTAGGTCGCGTTTCAAACGACGTAGCTCCAGAGGTTCTAGTCGAAAACACGCCAATCTTTTACTTTAAGTCATTTCCTAAATGCCCACTCTGGCCGCTTATCAACGTGTGAAATAGCGCTGAACCTTTCACAGCTTGTTTCCAACAAATAGCACATTGACCAGACTTGGCTACAGTATTGTATAATCGGACGGACGTATGATAAATAGGACGTCCTTATTGGTTCCTGATAACTAAAAAACAGCGAAATATATTAATTATTCGATGAGCTTTAGCGACAATGACATTATATATAGTGAGTTTCGTATTTTAGATCACTGCTTATCGGTAACACTTATGTCACTAAATTGGGAAAGAGAAGCAATTTTAGATCCACCAATGTTGTAACGGAAATTGGGGTTATTTTTGCCCAAGTGCAAAATATTACATTTAGGAACGGAAATAGAGAGTTGCCACGTATGTGTCCAAGTTACTAAAGAGTTAAGCGCATTTTGAAGATATGCTATTGTGGGATCATCGGCGCTATTTGTAATATTTATATTCAATTTAACGTCATTAGCAAACAATTTACTTTTGCGGGTTCAAAACAAAGATGAAGATCGTTAATATATAAGAGAAACAAGAGGGGTCCGAGAATGCTATTTTGGGGTACGCCAGAAATTACTTTATGGGTTTTTGAAAAAGTGATGTTTAGTTTTACCCTGAATGTTCTGTCATGAAGAAATGCTTTAATAAATTGAAATAGTATAATTGCTTTATTTTGGGGAACCCAGTGTGTAAACCCGAGTACTTTCTGTATCCCTAAGAGACAACCACCTTTACTTTAGAAAATTCGCGCAACTTTTGTGAAAAAGTAAGTCTACCGCTAGTAGACCGATACGTCTATTCGTAGCTCCTTACTTAGGAATTCGGAAGTTAGTTCGTCATCCAACTGGCTTCTAGATCTAAATATTCTCAACGTTTGGGTGCTTCGTTCCTACCCGATACTGACCGGCCACCATGTGTTAGTCAGCCATAAGGCTGGAGGGCAGCCCAAAAACTCACAATCAGTGTACAGTTCTGAAAACGAATATTCTGTGTTTCCGACAGACCACTAATCCGAAACGATCAAATGAAGTATATTCGCGTCTTTGGCGTACGGTAAATATAATGGCCGCCTGAAGCCAAAATATATTGATATAACTACAAAATAATCATTTTGGCATTCTCTAGTCAAGATTTGTCGATCTCTGACAGAAAAGTTTGTGCATGGCCACGAAATTCAATGTAGAATATCGGGATTATACCGACGTCGCGAATAATATTCGGATATGAAATGGTATTTGTGGATTTCCAGACATCCTTGCCCATCACTACCAGGATTGTTGTCCAAACATCCGTTTTATTGTTACAATAAAAGAACTGTGATCCACATTTTGTGATTGACATACAGTGACTATAGCATTCTTAGCTTCTACGATAACATTATAACAAGATAGATTTGTTCATCGTTACGCTTTATTAAGTAAACAACCCAATGTCGTTGCTCGCAGTTGAACCACTCAGAGAGCTATCGAAGATGAGTATTCGTAATTGAGCTTGTCTAGTGTCACGTTACTCGTATGTCTTTCATTGATATTATTGTTTGTGAGGGATTTTCAAAGGGCTTAGAAAGAGCTAAATTTTGCTGCTTTCGATTGCTTTTTTCATCGATCGACATGGCGTGGTGTATGTTTTCGCGGTGCAACATTCGAAGGTGAAGCCTTCTATTATGCACCTCAGCGTCACGTTGAATGTGCACGCAAAGACTAGCTAATTAAGCCCCCGTTTCCTTTCATCGCCAAATACCAATTACTAGATCAGTAATAGTGCTGAAAATATTAGACTGTTGGTTTTTAAATAAAATTCACCAATGTGTATTTTCTTACTCGATCTGTTTTCGTTGGACATGCCGTGATAATTGTCAACACATTTAATAGTAAGTATATCCTGTCTCCCTACCAGTAACTTTGTTCCTGGCTGTGCTTAAGCGACCATACTTAGCTTCAATATATACGTACTTACAGATTATAAAACGTATATATAAATAAACTCGCTGGAGCATAATCGGAGAAAAATATGTGGACTATTTTAAACACTCGTCCTCGAATTTTATGATTTTTGCTTTTGCACTCGTGATGTTCGCCGGAACCGTGATTCTGAATGTTCCGTTTTGGTTAGCGCCCTCCCACAGTTCCACAGTCGTTAATTTTGAGATGGAGCTATAATTTTTGTACCGTGCTACCCCACTGACACCAAAAATTTGGGGAAAATTTTTTTTCGCCATCGATGAGCTGAGTCAAAGGCTATCAAAATCAGCTCGATCTGTTCGCAGTGTAACTTAGAACGTTTACCATGTATCGACCATGTTTTGTTTCACAAAGCACTCATTATTCGTTAACTCCTGAAGAAATGAGAACATTTTTACAAAACTCGACATAGATTGTAACTGGGATTTAAACGTTATAGAAAATAGTTGTTTTATTGAGACTTTTTCAAAAATTGTCGGCGTTGACAGTGAATAATCTGAAAAAAATTTTTGTCAATCTGAAGTGCCTCTTCTAGCTGAGTAGAGTATACCCAAATTGTCGCTTTACCTTCTGAATTGGCGACAGTTTTGGTATGAGCCAGAGCTAACCAAGAAGACTCATTCCGTAATAGGTCCCATGTCCGAAATATTGCGCTGATGTGGTTATCGTCTAATTTGTACATCCATTCTTATCCATTGATAAGTCGACGATGGATTCAAATGCCTCGACTCCAATTAATAGGCAAATAGCCAGCTATTAAACTTTTTTATAACGCTAGTTTGTAGAAATGGTTTTACCACAGAAAGTGTAAATCAGCAATGGAACGGGTCACATCTAAGTGACCCCGTCGCATCTTGACCCCGTTGATGATAAGTATATAGTATATACATATATTTATATAATTATACGTTTGACTTGCCGTTGAAACATATTTGTGGGTTCTTAGCCAGCGATCATCTGTTTCCGGGCTACACGAGGATGTGACCCACTTCGTAGCCCACCTCCGTGTCCCCAACCAGCCGCCCGACCGACAGTCGATCGTGTTTACTGCTTCTTAACCAAGTCATGGTGCCGAAGCACTAGGGCTTCCATCGTTGTACGATTTAACCCAGCTCGCTCTTTTCTAGCTATTTTTCCTGCTGCTAAAAATTTCTTACCGGCGGTGAGCTGGCATCGGTATAATTAATAACCGCTTTGCAGCCAGAGCCAAAATGCGGAAGCGAAATTGTTTCCCACATTAATCGAGCTGATTAAACAGTGAATCGCTGTCAACACCGAGTTCTGTTAAGTTGTCATGTTGCAATTTATCTTATAGTTGCACTTTCAGGGCTCCAGTTGTCGTATTATCAGCACCGCGCGCCAGTTAACCCTTTTAACTACATGTTGCTGGCGAAAGCTTTCTAGTAGATCTGTAGTTTTAGAGCTGCTAGGAACGCTGCTCTGTGGTTGCTGATTGACTAGTTGGATATCATCAGGATTTTCTTTGTTTTTACGGGATTAAACGCTTACAAGCGTCCTTACATTGTTCGGCGGGTCTGATCGGATCGACCCACTACTCCAAAGAACAAATAACAATAGAAGTCACACAGCTCGGCGCGGATTCATTTTTACTCAAGACTATTGCGGTTTCATAAATAAATACGGGTCTTTTGTATTATGCTCTCCATAGCTGGTATTTGACCAAGAATCTTCGATTTTGTAAATTTTTGCATTTTTGTGATCCTCATGACTTGCCGTGATCATTCCACACCCACCAAAAAAATTGAAAAGTTATGTAGTAATGAATAATTTGTTATATGGAACAGTATGTTAGTGAGATCTTTGTATGGAGAAAGTAATGAAAAAAGTTTGTAATTTCTATGAAGAATTTTTTATCCGGGGTCACGGGGTCAGTCTATTGACCCCGTGAGAAATGTGGCCCCAACTGACTCCGTGACCACGTTCCATTGCTGGTGTAAATAGCTTGACTCTCAAATTTCTGTCAGATAAAAATAGTATTTGACAAAATTAAGAAATTTTGCAAAATTGACTTGCTCATAAAGCGTCAAAATTTTTGAAAAACTGCTGAAATTTGAATTGATCAAATAATACGGAAGCACCCGGAATCGTAAATATAAGCCTGAAAATTAACCATGAACCTGAACAATTGAACAAATTTTTTGAAGAAATGATAACTAACTATGAAAAAAGCGGCAACTACCGCAACATGTGTGCACCGAGATGGTAAAAATAGTGGTTATAATCAGTTCAAGTCTTTAATAAATTCTATACCGCATTTAATTCTAGTAGGAATTATTCAAGTTTGAACAAATTCAATTAGATTTGATTCTGCTATATATACTAGAAAATTAGCAAACGACTGTTAGAAATAAACGGAACAGAATTAAGTCTAATCGTTAATAGCACTGATTCTAGTATGGAGGAGAAAATTTTTTGCATAATAAAACAATGGTATTTATTCTGTAATAATGCTGATTTGATTGTATTTGTATAAACTTTGGCGCAAAATGGGTGCATGTAGAAACGATTCTACTAGAATTGTTTTGAATCAATGTGGTTCCATATAGATTTTACAACAACAAATATTTATTGAAAAAATTAATTGTGCATGAAAAAAGTTCATAATAAGCAATAAAATAGTGAAATGCGAAAGCAAAAATAGTTGCCAAATTAAATGCATAATAATTTTATCAATTGTGCATGAAAAAAGTTCATAATAAGCAATAAAATAGTGAAATGCGAAAGCAAAAATAGTTGCCAAATTAAATGCATAATAATTTTATCAATAAAAGAAAGTTAGAAAGAGCTAAATTCCTACTTACATCTAACGTATATTATACGAAATAGGATGGGATTGTTTCCTGAGCATCTATTTAAAGGTTTCTGTTGTAATGGAAAAAGCTACACAGGTTGACTTGTTTCAGAAGATTTTTGAATGACCTACAGCTTTTCGCTGCAATAAGTGGTTGGTTGTCAACTATTTCTGGCAGTGAATTCCATGCATCCACTAAATTAGCTAAATAGTTAATTTTATGCAGCTAAAATAGAGAATTTTGCAATTTTTGTGTTATTTATTGAAATAGAATCATTTCGATCAAACCATTATAGGTTTTTTGGGTCGAAGAATTGAAATATAATATTTTTACCAATGATAAAGCCCTATGCCTTATGCAATGTAGTTACAAGAACATAAAATTGAGTACATTCGTAATGCCACAGCCCAAGCTCCGCTCACAAATGTAGTTTCACTACCGACTAGTGAATTAACTTTTTATGTGAAACAGTATCAAACTCTTTGGCGAAGTCAAACAGATACAAAATCTGAATTTATAGTAAGCATATAAGTTGCGGTAACTGTTTGTATTGTTTTGCTTCGGAGTAAAGATGGAAGTCGGGTCGGGCGCAGCGCGGGTCGGGTCGGCTTGAGGTGTGAGCCCGCGGGTCGGGTCGGATCAAATCGGGTTGGGCCACACGACAGGAAATTATAATGCTCAGAAGTGCAATGCTAGTGGTAAAGTTTGGAATTCTCAGCGCAGCGGATTACAGATTATTGGAAGATCTTACCAGCTGAAGCACATTAAAATAAAATGCACAAACATACCCATATATGTATGTATATGCAGATATTTTTATAGTCAGGTAATAAACAAAACACATTATGTATACGTACATAATATTTAAAACAATGTTGACTGTTTTATTTTCACAAACTTAAGAATTTGTTTTTAATTTGCAGTAAGTTCAAGAGTAGTTGTGATAACGCAGCCCAGTCGATTCTGCATGAGCTTTCCTTCTGCATTGATTACCATGCAAAATATCGATAACAGTGCAATGACATGAACCTTGTAAGGAGGTGTTTCTACACCTATATATATATATGCTATCTGCGGCCACGCCCCTCTTCCGAGATTCGGGTCAGGCTGGAAAACTCGACCCGAACTCCATTTTTACTTCGGAGTGTTGAGAAATGCGCTGTTTGAGTTTACTGTTTTGAATCTTTTATTTGCGTTGCGGATTAATTGATAACAGTAAGTATGCCGATCAGTTGTTGGTTGGACGAGCTACTACGAGTTTCCGTATATATCCGTTGAAGGGTCACACGACACATGCAGCTCTTACGGTATTTTTGTTGTTGCCTGAATACAAACTAGTCGTGGTGTGTTAGTGGTGTCGTGGTCTTCACGATATCCACAACAATCCTTCTATTACTCTGGTGTAGTGATAGATAAAATTACGCCAGAAATGTGTTTAACACATTGTTTGGCCTACTCAATGGACTATAGAGCTGCACAGCAAAAAATCTTTTAACGTAGCTTTTTAGTGGCAAGTGTACATACCTAACCCCTTGACTACATTGCAGTGGTTTGGTTAATTTTGAGCCCGTAGAAACCGCGCATATTACAAACCGTTGTGACACATTTCTTTTAGGAAAAACGAAACTCAAACTTACCCTCTAGGAGGTTGCAGGGTCCCAATATTAATGGTTCTAAAAATAGTAAAAATTTGGTATTTTTCAACGGGTATTTGTACGTAGAGTATTACAATGGATTTATAGGTTTTCGGTTGTAAATACGATTTAGATTATTATGTTTCCATGGTGTCCACGCAGTCCAGTAAATCAAGCTCTCTGGCGATCTGCAGCGTGAAAATATAGGATGATTTTTTAATTTTCTGTGACAAAATTGAACTTATAAATTTGAAAATTTTCGCCTTATGGGTGCGATGAAACGGTACTATGGATTCGTAACGTTGCTCTGTATGTATTCCCAACGTATCACTATGTTTCTTAGACGTTAAATGAGGCTTAGGGACAGCAATTTGGAACTTGCATTGTAGTCACTGATCACAACCTAGCTACGCTTGCACTGCCTCGTTCGTCGTGCGAGTTACTACAAAGTTAAACCATACTGTATTTAAAAAGAGTTTAAGACTGGTTTTGAGCAAAGCAAGTACTAAATTTACCGCCTTAGTATTTCGAAAACTCATGCCGAACACATCTCTCATTGGCGAGTAATCCAAACGCTGCATAAGTTTTGGTCGGAACTTACATCTCTACGTTTTTATTTTGCAGCAATTATATGTAATGTAATGCTAAGTGTATTGCTTGCTTCTGGCCGTTGGTTGGTGATTTTGGCATTGTTCTCGATTAGCAACAACAACAACGACGCAGTCGCTAGCACAATGATGGAGTCGACGAGTCCGGATGTATCTTTATCGAATGGGGCCATGTCTTTTTATCATCGGCCGTATAGCATCTCGATTATTCGTGGTTAGTTCAATTATAATTTAGATTTATATTCTTTTGTTATACTACCTGTTGCTTCTTGTGTCACATGGCAATATTGACTTTTCGCCCTTCATTTTTTTTTATTTTCAGTGTGTAAACCCACTGACTATGTATATAGCATTTATTTTGCTGAAATTTACACTAATAAAATGAGATAGGGGCAGGTGGTTCAGTATTTCATAGTTTTTAAAGGTTTAGTACACACCCCTCCTGCCTTATCCACAGGGTTGTCTCAAAATTTGTGCGGGTGGTACGGAAGCTGAGTGCCTTCCGGGTTAAATTCGGGAGCAGCGCGAACTTAGGGGATGGCCTCAATTTTCTGGTTCAAAACGCTCTGATGCGTTGGTTTGTTTTGCTAGTATATATGTGCGGCAATCAACTTCGTCCTGTGCTGCACAAAGTGTTTACCACGCTTTATTGCTCTTTACATGTACCAGTAAAATCGGTAATTATCACGGCACACAGTGCATACGTAATGCCGCGTTACAGTATCAGCAAATGTTCATTTTTCTGTCCAGAGCAACAGTTATTGACTCGTCACCACCAACATTAACTTCTATGCTTTGCCTACTGTCGCTGTTTCGTTATTGTTTTCTACCGTCGACAAAGGAGTTTAGCGACTGGTGATAATAATGTGTTTGCGGTAAGTTAATATAAAACGGCTGGGTATTATCAAAATTGACTGTCATTTACAGTTTGTACAAAGTGTTTCGGATTCAAGCTTTGCGAAGCGACGACATCGTAATTATAATAAAATTCAACAACCGGCGACAATATATTATAAAATTATAAATAATTCCGTAATTATATATTCATTTATTTATAATTTTATTTGATGACCACCAAAATAAAAGACGCTTTGTAATAGTAATAAAACGTTGCTCGTGGCTGAAATTTTACTCGCCCGATCCAACAAAGTGGCTTCTCCGACCTATGTGGCGACATCCATTACATTGATACAACGTTACGTTGCCGCAAACACGTGTGCCGGAAAATATAGACAAAGAAATTTTAAAAGTTGGACTATCGAGATTGGTTTAAAATAGTTTGAAATATATATACAAGAATATTATTATCATTGGATGTTGTAGACCTTCGGTCTTCTAGTAAACATAATTCATGAAAAATTAGACTTGGAAGCAAACCTTAGAACGGAGGTAGATATCGACACTTGGTTTCGCCAAGATGAGTAGGACGATACGGCCATCGAGCCATGGGCACATCGTCTATTAGTTATACTGTTGTGGCAACTTAGTGAGTAAAATGTATAATTCCTACCGCAATGTCTTTATCTGGCACTATACTAATCATGGCACCATTCTTAGGAAAGGATAGAATGCAGTACAATATTGAAATCCATAGTGCATTTTTTCAACACAACGACCTGGCGACTGTACTGTAATTAAGGAAAGTATAATCAATATTCCAAAGCAAAACCATTGCCGCGTCGCATTTTTCTTGCATAACAAATCTCAAAATTTCATTATTAGCCACAGAGCATTCAGTTGTACCAGAATACTTTTTCACAAAGCCGATTAAGCACGCTTTATATAATATCCGCCCATATAACATTTTCAGGGGTTTTTTTTCTGTGTACGTAAAGGCCATTTTCCCTATCAATTTTAATTACCTATATATATAGGTTTTATTAGTTTTTAACTTGCCAGGAAAAAGTGTATATAATTTATTGAAACAGCTTTAATTGTTGGTGCATTTGGCTAAATTTTTCTGTTATATATGGAGAACATTTATGAATTTTGGTCACAAATTGCTCTCGGAATTGATATCCCCAAAGACAATGGCTCTGTATGAAGATTTGTTTTGTATGGTATTCATTTTTGCGTATTCATGTCCGTACGTTGTTTAGCTGAGGAGCCAGTGTTGAGTAACCAAACTCTAACAGCGAAACATTTTATCCTTGTCAACTATAGCCGTTTAATATCTATTTTAATTTGACTTGTGTTTTCACAGTCGTTGTACAATGTAGCACGACCAAAGTCACCTCATCCGTATATCTTTCATCAAGGGAACTAAAAGAAAGAAACTGTTTTATAGTTTGGATGCGGTGAAATTAAAAGGGCTAATCAAAGGCACCTGAGAGAATACAAAGAGTGAAAAAAGTTTTAGTTTTATATATATCCCTTATTTCATATAGCACCAAGGATAGATGTTACATTTATAGTTGCTAGTTTATTTTGATTCGGAGATACGAAACTTTTATTGCAAATATGGTCATGTAGATATCGAAATGACCTGAAGCTGGTAATTCGGAACCGGTAATTACCAAATTTTCGTGGTTGTTGAATTTGATATTTTCAAGTTATGCATCCAATACTGCAAGCAGCGGTAGTCCGAGGAACGCTGGCACAGAAACAATAATTTTCAAGCCAAGTCTGCATATAGATCGCTATTATTACGTACATATTATAACATGTTAAATACTGTTCGGATGGATTTGTCTAGTTTCACAATCTTTAAGCAGTTACGTTAGCCACATGATGCAGCGTGATTTTATTAGTATTACCGCGGTTGCGTAAAAGAGGTGTTTTTTTATAAACTAAGCTTTTTATGTTCAAAACAGCGTATTCGAATATACATATATTTTTATTGCGATAACCGTGAATGTAGCAGGGTGCCATTTGTCTATCTAATCCCTGAATTATTAAGATATAAAACTTTTTGTTCAAACCACGACATATTCCTTAAAACATCTTTTGCCAGACTTAAAAATAACTCCTTGTTTGTAATGTATATATATATATATATTTTATAACTCAAAGTATATACCGAAATATTTTAACCCTTTGACGCATGTAGTCAGTCTTGTGCAACTTAATACAATTCAGTGCATAGTTTGGCTGTGTATTGCTGTTCACGCGCGCTATAAGCAGCTTTAAAGATCGGAGCAACAACGTCGCAATAGCTTAGTTTCTAGCGAGCGTACCTCTAACGCAAACGGCTCGGGTCCTGCAGCGGTTTGTTTAACGATAGTCGAAATACAAGTTAATTCGTGAAGCAATGGACTAAAGCGACCGATATAAGACTAGCGTGGTCAAAAATACGATATGTCATGTTTAGATAGATGCCATGTGTATATTTATTACCGTAACAGGTGCACTGCAGGTTTTTCTTTTGTAAACAATCACAACCCACAACACCAATGGTCGATTTTAGAAACATAAATATATATAATTCAAAATCAAGTGAAAAGTAAACGCAAAAATATGGATATTCCAAAAATCAAGTGAAAATGAAAAAAGCAAATATCTGCGGCTCTCGAAAGAGTGTAGGTTCTAAAAATGCCAAATTTCGACTGGTTTTTCTGTTATAACTTGACTCAAAACAAAGATTCAACAAATTTTGACGCCTACGTATAGCTAGTGTAGGTGTGAGCTTAGGTAGAATAAAACGTTTTATAAAATACCGATAAATATATTCCGTATACCAGCGAGGTTTAACTACATTCGATACATAGTTTAGCTTCTGGGGTTGCGGGATCAAAGGCCACTTTGCTATAACTACCGTATCCTTCTCTAGCTGCTTGCTTTGCCAATACCTTTAATCGTTATGCTCACTTAATTTCGGTGAATTTATCAGCCTCGTCATGTTTGGTTAGCGTGGCCCTACTTGTTTTAAAGGCAAATCCGTGACGATTGCTTCAAAGAAACACACTGTATATTAAGGACACATATGAATATATTAACCGATTCATCCAAGCCTGACTACGTACCGATAAATATATTCCGTATACCAGCGAGGTTTAACTACATTCGATACATAGTTTAGCTTCTGGGGTTGCGGGATCAAAGGCCACTTTGCTATAACTACCGTATCCTTCTCTAGCTGCTTGCTTTGCCAATACCTTTAATCGTTATGCTCACTTAATTTCGGTGAATTTATCAGCCTCGTCATGTTTGGTTAGCGTGGCCCTACTTGTTTTAAAGGCAAATCCGTGACGATTGCTTCAAAGAAACACACTGTATATTAAGGACACATATGAATATATTAACCGATTCATCCAAGCCTGACTACGCCCTTAGGACAACCACGTCTATCTTAGAAAACTCATGCGACTTGCGAAAAGGTAACCCTACCACTGGTATGCCAATACATGTATTGGAAGCTGTTTACGTGTCTAATGTACGAACTCGCAACCTATTTTAACATCAAATTGGCATCTAGATCTAAATATTCTCAAAGTTAGGGCGGTTCATTCTTACCTCATATGCTCCCAAGTGGATCCACGGAACCCCGACGGAAGGACTGCCCAAACGAGAGCTCTACAATTTCAGTGAAATACGAAATCTCGGATTTAATGGTGTTTCAATATGAATCGTGTACATAAATCCTTTAAATACCAAATTCAATCAGTTAAGTACTCCTGTTCTCGCACGTAACTATAGACCACGAGTATTTATTCGGTTAAAATTATTCGCAGTGTTTTTATATAACCTCAAACAGTAACCCCATATTCTTAATAATATGCCAACTACTGCTTATACTAAGCCATAATCAAACCAACGTCTGAATTTGTGTCAAAACAATACAAGATTACCGGTTATGAACGACTGGAACATTTTCATTAGTGCCTCCGCGGAAGGAAGTAGGGGCTCAATTTTATGTATTTATGCCTTAATCGTCCGCCATTTTACACATATTACGAGTAGGTTAGGCAGTGATGCATTTATTGTGTAGGACACCCCTACTGAGATCCGGCTATATATACTAGTGAAAGGAAATGCATCGCTAGCCTACGTTAAGTGATTATTTCAAAGTTCAATACTAAGCTTGCCGAGCCTCCATCAAAGTATCATAATGGCAACAATAAATAAGCAATACATGAAGCGCAACGATACGGTCGTTTTCATCAAACTTCTGGAAAGGGATCTATGTATGTGATGTCCTGAAAAATTGGAGTCTAAGAAAGGCGGAC
This sequence comes from Trileptium ribeirensis, assembly GCA_030248225.1. Lineage (NCBI taxonomy): Eukaryota > Metazoa > Nematoda > Enoplea > Enoplida > Thoracostomopsidae > Trileptium > Trileptium ribeirensis. Next base: position 14,896 of record JASANE010026162.1, read on the forward strand.
ACCATTAAGGACTAAAATAGATCAGTATCTACATCTAGGCAAAGAGGTGGCTACTTAAAGCGTTTTTGCATTATGACACACATATGGTCAGTTGTAAGGGCAACCCTAACTGATTAGTCTTTATTGGTTGAGACAATGGTGTTTTTATTTGTTGTAACAAGAATAATATTTAGTTTTAATTTTGGCGTGTATATATGTATAAAATATATATATCGGTAATCCTTCATTGTCGAAGATGATTTTTTAAGGGAATAGTGAAAGTCAGTGTCTGCATGCTCGTCTGTGAGCAGTAAGCCTGTAAGCAGTAAATATATACAGTTATCAACCAATAAAGTTTTGTTTGTTTGTTACTAAAAATATGGGGATGGACGGTCATATATTTCTACCTTCACTAGCTAAGGTTCCTCTGTTCATACCTCCATTGCTCACCATATATAGACTGTTACACAGTTTAACATATTTGCCTACTTGTCTAAAAATTCTCAAATTTTTTCCTGATGTCCTAAAATGGCTGTCAGTCGCGATGTGCAAAAATGTTAGGGGCCGTAGTGTCGTGTTTCACCTTATGTAGCGCCCATTCATATGGCTCTTTTGGAAGCTAGCAATAACTGTCTAACGATCTTATTCGTCGCTTTCTTTGATGACCTGCTGTGCGATAATGTCACTTTGTTGACTGAAGAATTATGGTAGTTTGCTTGGTTTACATGTACTTATAATAATGTATTATGACAATGTACGTACTTGAGTATGCTATCTAATTTGAGTGATGGATTGTCGTAACGATACTTAAAACATATTTTACCAATCCAAACCTACTTATATATTGTGTAGTCTGCGGTCATTAGTACGGTGAAATATCGCACATTGTAAAATTCGCTTGTTATTATTAAATTATTGTGTAACCACGGAATTAAGCGTAGTTAAATTCTTGATTTATTGTTGGTGATTTGAAGTGGAATTACATATTAGAAAGCGAATGATGTTAGGAAAACGGAAGGCATATTGGTGGGTCGTCGCGGAAGCTATATGCAGTCAACTACAATGCAACAGCATTTAGTCTACAGCCGCAGTGCTCTCTGATGTTATTTGTTGGAAGTATAATCAAACAAACGGCGATATCGTTGTCACTTTTGTGGCTCCATTATTATTGTCAGTTCTAGCTTGTAGTGAAACTAGCCCAGATAGCAACATTTGGTTTTTGTTTGGATGACAGTTACTCAACACTCGATTGATGGTTTTTCACAAGTTTTTTATTCGACGCGTAATAGAATGCGATTTGTGCTCATAGCTTCGCATTTACTCGACACTCACAAAGCCGATACATATTGGAAACTGTGATTTTGGCTACTTGGGATCGGCCGATATTTTATAACTTGTCAGAGGAGTCGGATAAAGAAATTGAGTACAAGTCTTTGATTTCTCGTCTTTTTTTTCAGGAACAAAGCAAAAGGTCCCATGCAAACCCGGTCATCGAAACTTTCAAGATCTTGTGGAACTTTCAAGAAAAGATCCGTGCGTGAAATGTCGTTGTGTTGTTGTCAATGTGAGCTTATTATGTGCGTTAAGCATAAATATACGGAGTTTATATATACCTGTATATACGGAATTTTTATTCAAAAGAACTTATTTCTATATATATGGTGGAGTCGGGTCATTTCGGGGTACATCTGTGACCCGGTCTCATTCAGAAGCCTAGAGCATTTTTTCTTTCCATAGTTCTCAACACAACAGAACAACCTCTTTTCTCGTTATCTCAACCTCGTCTTCTACCTCATTTTTTATCTGTTCTGCTCTACCGATGAGGCACGTAGGACAATGGAAAGTCAAGTACGGGAACACCACGTTCTTCGACGACAAGTGCTCTAAATTCGCAAGACGAATCCGACCCGAAGGGCGGAATGTAGGGAAAGTTTGTTGGACGGCTTTGTCAAACGCGCTCATGCAGTGAAGCCCGAAAACAAGATTTAAACCGTTGGGGAGCAAATCTGTTAGTGTCTCATCGGCTTTATATGCAAGTACCTCCAAGTGTCTTGCAGATCACGTAAAAGCGGCTTGCGTGATGCGAAAACTATTTTCAGAATAATTGCCTTACATTTAATCTCTCCTAATTTTGTACATTACTGTAGTTTCTGGCTGAGGCAGAGATGCGCGTAAGAAATACTTTGTGAACCCTCAGGTACCCACCAGGGAATAACCGGAACCGAAATTTACCGGAACCGGAACCGTCCATTTAAACAGGAACCGGAACCTGGTCTTCGAAATCTACTAGTAGAACAGATGAAGGCAGAAATGCAGATACAGTGGATTTAAAATGTGTTAAAAATAATTTTGACATTAAACTTAATGTATTGCGATGGCGTTATTGCCTTTCTTAAACTTTAAAGAGACTCAGGAAGCTAACAATATATATTTATTGATTAATATGTCGGTTTTTGGACACCCGGAGTAAAAATGCCTTCCACTATACACCCTTGCGCATATTGCGTCAAAATGAATGTGCTTATAACACATGGAGCGTAGCATAAACACTTTCGCTCTGTTTCAAGTCGCCTCCTTTTACTACACATACTTTTGTTACATGTTATTCTGTAGGAAACATGACATTATTGGTTTATATGGTTGTAAGACAAAATAAATAGAAGTTATATACTATAATTTTCTAATCAGACACTTAGGCTAGCTTTGGGCAACCAGTGTCCGTCAGTTAGATGATAATGATGATAACTTTCTAATCACAATGTTATAAATGAGACCAGCTGTTATATTGGTCGCATAGTTTCAGTGAATACAGTTCATTGGCAAGGACGCAGTTTCTGGCTGCGCTGCAGATAACATTACTTTACTTCAATGTAGACTGATTTACAAAGTTTGCAAGCGCTCTGGCTTGTGCTTGACGCAATTTATGTTAGCCAAGCTTACAGATAAATACTTCCACGTAGCCCATAATCTGTTACCTAGTAGGATCGGTTTAAATCTACCATACCCCGCAGACTTCTGAATGTGTAAAATAGCTGCTACAAGCATCGAGCTGGTTTTGTTAACAAACTCCTGCAGGTTAACATAAAAATTCCTGCTGAAATCATGTGTCCTACTTACGTTTCATACTGTAAACTGCTGAGTTAATCTTTTCTGTTGCTTTGTTGTATTGGAATTTGAGCATTGTGTATATATTACATAATGTTTGGACCACAGATGAAGCAAAAAATGTGGAAAATTTCTTACGAAATTTTTTAAACCGGAATTACGGTTCCGGTATGGTTTTTGCGCTTTGCCGGAACCGCAACCGGAGCACGACTTTCGCCGGAACGGGAACCGTAATTCCGGTTACTCCCTGGTACCCACGGAAAATGGGGGCGGAATCAACGCCACTAGTCTCATACGCGCGAGGTCACAGAATACTTTTGGGCGCGAGAAGCCGCAAATTCTAAACGTATATAGGATTTCCAACCGCAGTTAGATTCGTTATAGTAAGTTCCTTGCGAGTGGCATGCGCGCCCAGACTACATGACGAAGAAAGTGACCCACTTTCATCGCTCACCTGTTACCGCCCAACAAGCCACTTTAAACTAAATGTCTTAAACGAAACTTACGGATATTGTCCAGTTTTTTGACAGATACCCTTTAACAGAACCTTTCTGATGGCGCCCACTACAGGAAACACGTCATCCACTCTTCTGAAGATCTCTCAATAAAAATAATTTTGTCATATCGAACATAGCGGGCATTGCCTGTTAAAGCTTATAGTCAATAATGATAGTTGCAAAGCCACCGCTATGTATTTACAATTTGCGGGCTTCGCGGGTCTAAGAGCCCGCAGGTACATGCCTAGTGGCGGTGGACAAGCCTCCAATGTTCGCAGGTGCCTGAGGGCGCGAAAATTTTGGCACGTGCTCACCTCTGTTCCGCGTATACCCCTACTTAAGCAGAGTTCTGAGCTAAGGCCCTAACAAAAACGCAATCGTATAATCCTATAATAGCGGTTTGGCAAGCATATATTCAATAGTTTAACACCGTTTCTGTTATGAAGTCGCAGGATTATTACACATTGGCTGTTTTATGAATTTTTGTGTCACTGGGCACTAAGTACCGTAACCGGTTTACCATGTCACAGTATGTTGACCCGGTTCCATCTTTGATATATATCAGTCAGTGAAAGTAAGCGGAACGGAAAGCAGGTCTTGGTCTTGTATATTATGTTAATCAGTAGGAGTGTTGGAAATATTTGTATACCTGGTTTTAAAAGCAAGCGTTGCTAAGATACATTATCAACAGTATGTTGTGTTGTAATCGACACCAGCTGTAGCGATACTCCGCACATTTCGCAGTAAATATAACATCTTATTCATGCACCCAGTTTCGGGCAATCTTCCGAGACATTATTAAATTCAATACTTATTTACGCTAATTATTGCAAACTCATTCGACGCTGGTTTATACAAGTATTGTGTAGCAAGCTAACAGCGATGTATGTAAAATACTCGAATTTTTTTGTTGCGATGTCGAGGTAAACTTCAAATGTTCCGACATTAAATTCCTAATTTTACTCTTACGTCCTAGGAGGCTGACAGCTTGCACTTGGGGGTTTTGGGGCATGGGAAACTTACTACCGGATTTAGTTTTGTTCTAACGTGTGCGGTATTATGTGATGTCCACATATAGCATATCGACTTATGCTATTTAGAGCTGATTGGTTGTGCGCGCAAAAGGCGTAGGTGTACCTATGCTTTCACTACGTTCTGCAATCTCGATAGAGTAATACTAGTTAGGACTGAATTGAGCTGTCGTACATTTGGAGAACGTTTCGTATCACCACCAAATAATAATTTTAGGATGTTTACTGCAGGTTAAAAATGCAGTGGTCTCAGGCTTAATTCCATGTTTTCATTTAGCTTTTGTATTTGTAGTTTTAACGTAATTATTGGTAGATGTTGATTCTATACTGGTTTGGGTTATAATATGATTTTCCGCGGAAATTACCCTTTTGACATTCAGCTCTTCATTTAATATTGTGCCCAAAGTTATGCGATATTGCACAAAGATAGTGTATAGTATTGCGGCTGTTTAAATTTTAATTCCTATTTTGACTTTAATTGTTTTTCATCTGATCTCAAAGGTCAGGTGTCAGAATTAAGTTAAGCAACCAGTGTCACACCGTATGTCTGTCCACAGTTTTTTCGGATGAGTCGACAACAATGTTCGACACTAACAATTGAGCCCATCGGCAGTTCATATTAAATCTAATAGCATAGTTTGCTTAAAAATATTTAGGATGCTTACTGTATGAACAAAATCAGTCCAAACCCGGAAACATTGTCACAGCCTAAGCGCTACGACAAAAATACCACCCTTATTTGATGTGGCGGTATCATATTTTCTTATATAACTTAGTGTTATTACAGCGGGTAAATTAAGCGCTGTATGGGCAACAGTAGCCTACCAGTTCATGGAACAGCAATAACAATGTGTGAGGAAAGGACTCTTATAAGACCCTTATGATCTAAAGCGCGTAATTTTAACACTTGGTCTTCGTTCTTGTTGTCGGTATTAAATTTCAGCGTTAATAATTAGTGATTCAATTCGTTTGATATGTTTATTTCTAGAATTCCGGAAGCCATTTGTCGCAAGAACGCGGCTAATGTCGAACAGAAAACGTGCTGCTTGTACCCAGAAATGGTCATAAAACCTTGTACAAAGTCTTGGATTTCCACTTTTTCTTGTTTATTTTGGCATAATCTTATATGTGTCAACATAGACCAGACAGTTTAAAGTGCCTATAAGATTTCGCGGAAGGTGAATTTATAATGTCTTTTGTATGGGATGGTCGTTGAAATATATATTAGTAGGATCAGGGTATTTTATCCAGTTCTGGGATAATCAATAAACTTTGTTTTGCTTTTGGTTAGCGACGTAACGTATTGATCATTTTACAGATGCAAGAGGAACTTCAGTGCATAAATGTTGGAAAACGCTGTTCGCCAATTAACAGTCAACCGTCCATATGTCCTGTTTTACAACGTTTGCCTGGCCAATGCTGTGAGCGGTGCAAAAGTAAACAATTGTTTTGATTAAATTTAATGTTTGTTAGCAATGTTTAAATGTTTTCAGATAGCTAACAGCGGGTAGTCGGAACATGTTTTATAAATTTTAAACGAAAGCGATACCGGAATCTAGGTTTTATCAATGTTTAATATTTATTATAATATCGGGGCCGAGCTTCCATTAGGTGGTGTTCCACATAGTTTCGCACCTCGGAATGTGGAGATGACGTCACTACGGCAACCATAAATGGCTTAGTTACAAAATTTACCGAAATGTGCTCGGCTTTGTAGTTACTGTTGGTTTAGTTTGTAGCCACTATTTTAAATAGAAAGTCGTAATAATATTTTGTTACCCTGATATAAGTAAGCGTGAAGGATTTAACTTATTTGACAAAAAAGCAGATTCGAAAGTGCGCAGGATGTGTCGGCAGCCCACTCCAACCACGACAAATGATTAAGGATACTCGTAGGCTTGTATAAGAAGCACACATCTCTGAGCTTCAGTATCTGATCCTGAACATTGAGAATCGAACTATTGCGCTACTTGTGTTTGTACCTCTAAGGGTTAGTTTAGGGTTTTCACTTTCTTGACAATGAATGTTCTAGCACGTTATCGACGTGACTTAAATCTACTAAAACTAGTTTTCGTGTTAGTTTTGAGCTGATGGTTATCGTTGTAGTCTTTCTTAGTCTCGCGGTTTTGTCGCTATAAACTGTTCACTGAATTTGTTGCATTTGGTATCATTTGAACATTTTTGTGTAGACAAATTTTTCAGAACTGGTTATATATATATATATAACTATTAGCAGTTTTATTTCATCACGACATACAGTTGCCGGGTATTGTTTAAATTTTTAGGCGACCTTCACATCCATTGAACAGAGTGTTTGACCGTGCAATTATTTCACGGAATGGTTTATTCAGGGAATATGTAATGTTATATATTTCCTAACGTCATGTGCCCTTGTGAAACTTGGGCAAGCCGGTCAATCGGGTGAATGTATTCCTGTAGCAATGTATATAACAAACCCATAGTGTAACGCCATCTGTAACAAATCGGGGGTGATTGTTCATAATAATAACTGACGCTTTTGAAATTTTATGCTGTTTATTTTTATCTTTGCTACCATTATACTGCCACCATAAATTCGTTTCGGTTCTTCGTAAAGGACACGAAATTATTTGTTACTTGGATGCAAATTTGACCTTTACCAAATCAGCGTAACTCCATTCATAGATGGTAACAGCGTAGCAATGATTATTATATGATCACCCAAACAACGATTTGTCCTGCCAAAATTAATTTAAAGGCTTTAAATATTACCTGATAGTGAAATTTGGTCATGTTGGGGTAAATTGCAATATTTTGGAGGGCTAGAAGAGCCAAAATCATACGTAGTTAGGCTGTCCAAAAATATACTTCAGATTTCCGACCTAGTATCTGTTACCAAAACAATAATTTGCCCAGCCAAAATTAATATAAGCGCTTTAAACGGGACCTGACAACAAAATTTGGCCATTTTGGGGGTAAGTTAGGATATTTTGAGTGGATAGAAGAGCAAAAATCGCAGTTAGATTGCCCAACAAATAAACATGGCCTTCACCGACATAGTATCTATCACTCAAATACCAACTTGCCCAACGAAAATTAATTTAAGGGCTTCAAACCGGAGCTGACAGCGAAATTTTACCATTTCAAATGTAAATTATGGTATTTTGGGATGTTACTACCAAAAAGTCGTCGTAGAGAATTTTCGATAGGCGAGCTTGTTTGTGTTTTTGCTTAACCCTCGAAGTCCTGAATTTGTTCAAGCATAAGGAAATTTTTTTCGACCAAAAATAAGTTGCTGATGGTTATTTAAAAACAATTTTAGCTGGTTGTAGCCCCATCTATGAGTTCAAAAGAATTGTATCACTGATGATACATCCGGTTTTTATGGCGTACAAATGAAAATAATGAAAAATGTCCAAATTTATTCAATATCGTCAGAAAACATCGCAATAAATCCAATGGTTCATATTTTTATATAGTCATATCAAGTAATCAATTGTGAAAGTTATAAAAGCAGTTCCGGTCTTTCGTAAAACATAGAGCAACGCCACATTTGTAGCACCGAACCGATGATAAAGTTTGACAATGGCGACAGCGAGCCCTGTCCCCTCCAAATAGGCCAGTGATCTGTCGAATATTTTACCATATCAACTGGAGGCATCAAGGTCACCTTTCTTGAACCCACTTGAGACGGGCCCGCCAACGCCTCAGCTGAAGGCCGGCCACGCTTTTTGCCCCGTTGAAGAATTGACGAAGTGATTGAGCAGATAAATTCCTTCAAAGACATCTGCTGCTCAACTGGCTGGTTGTCAATTTTCAGCTGCTTGTATTGCCGCTTATACAATAGCCACGCGTTTACTGCAGCCATCTGGAGACTATTTTTGAATTTGAATATGTGCCATCGACCAGAACGAATCGTGGCCTGATACAGACTAACCAAATAATTGTGCTGGTCGATCCCGTCCATATACTTGTTGTAGGTCGCTACACAATCTGGGCGCTTGACTTCGACCACATTTTTAGCAGTGCGGTTATATCGTTGCACTGCATCCATCCGTTCCAACTCAACAAAATTAGAAGCCAACGTAACCAAGCTGTTGTCGAACCATCGCACTAGTACTAACCCGTGTTCCCAGTCATTCACTACGTCCACAGGGCCACGCCCCGCCGCCTTCAGTTGTTTCTCAGTTGAAAGCATTGCACCCGCCAAGCGATTCACCCGAATTGTCCCTACGAATGCCTTTCCCTTGCTCTTTAACTCATCAATAAGCTCGCAGGTAGTGAAAAAATTGTCAGTCACAATCTTATACCCCTGATTATCAGGAAGATGGCCAGTCAAACTCAAAACGACACCGGGGCCCAATCCGAGAGTGTGTTTAGACACCACCTTCCTGATAAACGTCAAAGTCGTACAGAAATCCATCAGGACCAGCTCTTGCCCACATTCTGAATCCAAATTTTACCGGTTTGCCCGGCATATATTGTTTTATCCCTGATCGTCCTCGAAATGCAACCATCATTTAGTCAATCGCATTAAACTCCTCAGCAATGACGGCACGAAAATTTTTCCTGAGATCTTCGATCCACGGCCGCAGCTTCCAAATCTTGTCCCCGCTGCGGACGTCATGTTCGACAACTGTTGTCGACAAAATGAACATGCCGCATGAGCAGGAAGAGTCGATCACGCGACGTGTAGTCGGCAATTGACGCCTGACGCATAGTTTTAGAGAAATAGTCGCGAACCGCCGGTAGCTCCAGAATTCCCATTCTCAGCACAATCCCAATAAGGCATTCAATCTCCTCAGCAGTCACATGGAGTTCGCTTTCTTTGCGCTGAAAATGATAAATCCCAGTTTGTAGAGCCACTGAAGAAAGCATATCTGGGGTCACAAACATCCTAAAATATTCCACAAGGCGAATCAGATGTTCAGGAGCAGGAAAGGCGTCCCCCTTGAATTGGAAATTTTCTGTTTCAAGGACCCCGTCTCATGCCCTCCGCCAACGTCACTCTACTTTGCGCCGCTTCGTTGTTGTGGGATCGCCACTGTCAGCAACTTTGCCATTATCCGTTGCGTCCCCAGATTGCATTTCATCAGCATTCGTTTCAATATTGTCTGTCACGAGATCATCAGTGTCGCCACCATCATCGAGACGTTGTAGCCCAGCCAGAGTGCTGAAAATAAATAAATGAATCGAAGAAATGATAGCATCGGATACGAGATAGATATAGTCTGTAAACTTGAAACTAACTACATAAAATAATATAGCAAAAAAGCAATATCATACACAATCTCACCTATCTTCTTCGTCGTCCGCCAACGCTTGCAATTCGGCAACTTCTACATTTGCTGCTGAGACGTTCTCTAATAGTTCGTTTTGGTATTCGTCTTCCAAATCTGATAGTTCTGAGTCTGAAGCAGTCACCAACGCCAGCACATCCCGCAGGGACATTTTTGGTTCAAACGTGTGATTGCTGAAAGATACAATTTTATTTAGGCTTTGAATGATAGTTTGGCTCTTTATTTTCAGGGATGTGTTCATAAAAATAATAAAAATACATAAAAAGAACTTAATAAATTACCCCCTAATCTGGATTCGAACTCACACCACATTACATATGTCGCCAGCAACTTACAGCGGTTTTACCAACTGTGCCAAGTCGGATCATACTACAAAATCCGGATGTATCACCAATGGTACAAAAACATTCCGTATATAATGCTACGCGACATGCCAAAATAGCTGGGTGCGTTTATATGCAGCGTGTACACGTAAATCTACAGACAAAACATTAGTGAGCAGCTGCACGACAAAGTCCGGGTGTATCATTTATGATACATGGATTGGTTTATACTAAAATCGTCAAAATTTGTTGTGTTATTACGGATTTTTTACACGGCACTTTAATGACATCATTTTTCTTTATTATTTAAACTAATAAAAGTACGAAAGTACTAATATACCATTAAAATGATTTATAACTTACGGCCTGTGCATGATGTTGTTTCGAGGCTGGAAGTGTCTTCACTTTGACGATAGCTAGCTACAGAAATTAAGCGCGATAACGAAACGAATAAACAGAATGAGAAATATTATTCAGTATTTCGTATAGCATAAGTTATTATTAAATTATTAATAACTATATAGTATTGCTGAACCTGTAAAAAGAATTGTATCATATACGATACAACCGGACTTAGAGGGTTAAATTCATATGTATTGCGTTAACAGTACGCGATTCTGTATTCGGAAGCCGTAGTACATAGATTATTATGCTCCCTCTATTAAAACTTTGGAATTATATAGGAACGCTTCTCTCTCTGCTGTTGATAACAGCTAGTCGGGGAACACTCAGAGTCAAAATTATTCACACGGATTCAGTTCATTACATCGAAACAAGTCGTAAATCCGGTTAGGTTAAGTACATTTTATTTTTGTTTTGATTGGAATGGTAAATGGTAAACTATGTATATACCATAGTTTGCGTTGACAGAACAGATGAAATGAAATGAAGTTAAAATGCATTTTATAACGTTATAGATTTTATATTAAAATATATAAATAAAAATCATTTTTTGCGCTATTCATCGTAGTCAGACTCTAAAAAGGTACTAATAATGCTGAACGTACATATGTGGACAGAGGTTTGGATTTCTACAGATTCCAACAAGGATATGATGCTGTGTACCACAAGTTCACTTTTTTGGCTGCGACCATTCAATACGCGGTTCTGTGGTTGAGGATCATATATTTTATCCCGTATTTATAAGATTTTATTCTCATTTCAGTTTTTGGAGTATTTATATATTATATTCTAGGTTGTCATTACCTTGACACAAAATATGAAAGTGGAGACCGGTGGAAAAGCAGCCAAGATACTTGCAGAATGATTGCGTGCAAGGTAAGTATAACGGATAATAACAAAGTTTTGAAGCTAACGTCATTAGGTCAGGACATTTAAAATATCGACAGAGTTCGAATTCGAACAAAATACTACGATCCGTTTTTGAAAGAATATTCAGGTACTTCAGCGATGTTGTTGACAGAAGAATTATTACCTATCAGGCAGCATTAGCCGGATCTCTGTTAACTTTTTACTTTGAGTACAATGACACTTCGCGTTATTTTAGAGCAGTAATGGATATTTAGAGCAGTGATGGATATTGGAAGCTACAGAACCGTGTGAGAAGTGAATTGTCCTGTCGAAAAGCGCTTCAAACGGTTATGAGTTTATCTACAGACCTAACCAGAAGTGACTATCGCGTTTGGAATGACACAAAATTGCAAAACTATTTATTCTCAAATAACAGCAAATTTGTGCAAACCTATAACAGCTCACTAACAGTAATATAATATAAAAAGCGCAACAAAATTTTTTAACCGGTGTCGGACAAAATTCGGATACATTATGGACGAAGTTTGGAATTTCTCAAACGAACTTTGAGCGAATATCTCACGAACAGCACTTATTTATAACGAGTTATGTATCTTATAATATTGCATCGTGAGCAATAATACTTTATTTTTGGTACACCCTGGTGAAAATAGCTAAATGATTTATTATTCATAAATTAAAATAGGAAAGAAGCGTTTTATAACGCTCAAAATTTTGTATTCCGTCTATTTTCGGTTTATTGTTTTCCGATGCTGCCACGACATCTCGTTCCAGTTGGTTTTATTTAATCTGGAGATAATTAACCTGTCGCACGACTTACGAGTGTTTGTGCCGCCATATTTGGCGGCATAATGTTGTTGTTGCTAGCTCTCGAGTTGGAGAGATTACTTTGTGAAATTCCGAAAGAAAAAATATTTAAAAAATAGAAGTAGTTTAATCCTTCGCGGTAGCTCTTTATTTGCTAACCGTTCAAGTGATGACGCTACAATAATTACGCAGTGTTTGTGATAGATGCCACTTTAGTTGTTTGCTCTTTATTATTCTTATCACATTGTGCAATGTACAGTCGGGTTATTAACTTTTTTATTATTATTGTGGTCTTAATTTTGTTTACTTTACTTGAAATCCACCATTTTTCGCTCGGGCCATTTTTTATTATTATAATTTTTGGGTTAAACGCTGTTTGCCTTGCTTTTTTACTAATTAATGTCAGAAAATTTCATTTTGTAACATGCGATCAAATTATATATTTTTTGTCGCAAGAAAACTGCAATTTTTTCGGCTTAGGTGCCTTCCAATTTTCGCGGAATTACTTTTTATCAACGAGCCGAAATTTATATTTGTCGATTTTGGTCATAACAAACTTGGGTTTGCAGCAAATCTTGACCGAATGCGGTGTTGGTTGTACTTCGTTAGTTATTCAAAATTTTATGGAATTTGACTGTGTAAAGGCTTCTGAGGAGTTTTCTCCGCATGACGGAATCTATACGGTAAGCGGTGAAACAATATACACTTGGCATTTATGAGGTTTGGCATTATCATAGTATGTAGTAAGTTGTTTAATTTTCGGTATTATAGTTAACTAAGTCTGCTACGAATATTCTGATATGGAGCTTAATGTCGATAATGTCTTTTTTGATTGACGGTATACGTGGTAGTCAGGGAGTAACCGGAATTCCGGTTCCGGCGAAAATCGTGTTCCGGTTGCGGTTCCGGCAAAGGGCAAAAACCATACCGGAGCCGGAATTCCGGTTAAAAAAATTTGTTTGAAATTTTCCACGTTTTTGCTTCATCCTGTAATCCAAACGTATGGTAATATATATTATACAATGATCAAGCTCCAATACAACCAAGCAAAATACAAGATTAACTAACCAATTTGCCGTGTGAAACGTAAGTAGGGCACATAATTAGAGCAGGAATTTTTCATAATAACCTGCAGGAGTTTGTTAAATCAAAGCCAGGTCGATGCTTGTCGCAGCTATTTTACACATCCAGAAGTGTGTGGGATACGTTTGAATTAAACCAGTCCAACTCGGTAATAGAGTATAGCTTACGCAGAAGTACTTAGGGTATGCTTGGCTAACATAAATTGCGTCAAGCACCCACCAGTGCGCTTGTAAACTTGGTAAATCAGTCTAAATTGAAGTAAACTAACGTTATCTGCAACGCAGCTAGAAACGCTTTCTTGGCAATGAACTGTATTTATTGAAACTGTGCGAGCAGCATCACAGTGTGTCTCATTTATAGCATGCTGATATCATCATTATAATCTAACTGACGGGCACTGTTTGTCCAGCGCTAGCCTAAACAGTGTCTCTGACCACTGATCAGAAAATTACATTCTATCTATTATTTTCTCTTAGAATCATATAAACCAATAATTTTAAGTTTCCTACAGAAGAACATGTAACAAACGTATGTGTAGTAAAGGGAGGCGACTGGAGACAGAGCGAAAGTGTGTATTCTACACTCCAAGCTTTGTAAGCACATTCGATTTGACGCAGTATAGGCAATGGTGTATAGTGGAAGACATTTTTTGCTCTGAATGTCCAAAAACCGACATATGATCGATAAATAAACATTATTAGCTTCCTCAGTATCTTTAAAGTTTCAGAAAGGCAATAATACCATCGCAATACATTAAGTTTAATGTAAAAGTTATTTTTAATGCATTTTAAATCCACTATACCTTCATTTCTTCCATCATCTGTTTTACTATAATATAAATTTCGAAGACCAGTTTCCGGTTCCGGATCCGGTTTAAATGGACGGTTCCGGTTGCTGGTTCCGGTTCCGGTTATTACCTGGTGGTAGTGTGCCGTACGCGCCAGAATTATGACTATCGTCTTTCGAGCGAGCGAACAGTCTTATAGCATGTTTTCTGGATCAGCGATAATTTCTTGCGTATACTGTATACCTAGCCAGAAGTAAATGTCGAATTTCGAGCGGGCGACTGGCGCGCACGAGATTTCGAAACTATTTAAAGTATTAATAAATTCTATTTTCAGAAAGAATTTAGTTTGAGCGAGCGACAGTCATTTTTTGCGGCTACTAAAGCTGCGTGGGGCGAGGCTAATTTTTTTCACAGCTGTAGAAAAATATGTTTTTCCTGTGACAACGGTAACGCTTCATGGATCTCCAAAGCTAACTTTTATTAGCTGAACGCGTCTTTTCAGCTAAATTCACTTTTGTGTAACGTCGTTTTTGTCACCATAAAATAAACGTAATGACGCCGATTGCCTGCTTAATCATTTTGACCATTTTGTTCCCTGTACAAATTTTGAGTTGTGACGTGCCTCACATGCGTCTGGTCATAATAGAGACACGCGTCAGGCGTTACAACTTTAGCTTACAGTTTTGTGTCATATGAGCCATTTTTGAGTCAATTAAATTAAAATTTTCAAAATTTCAATTACAGTTACAATCAGAATTAAGTGCTCAAAGTCGATCGAAGTTTCGTTCGATTTCGATCGTTTGCGTTCAAATGAAAATCGATTAATTTAACGAATTTCGATTGAATCAAAATATCAAAAAAATAATTATATAATAAAATGTTAGCTCGCGTTTAATTTAACGAATTTCGTTTAATTGGAAGATCGATCGATTGCGTTTTCGTACGATTTCGTCTGCGTTCGATTTTATAAGCACTCAATTCTGATTGTAGCTGTAGGTAAGTTCCTTGTTTATTACGGGTGAACATCTGTGTTGTATGTCTGTTTAACTATGTAAACACGATGGTTTCATCATTTTAAGAGTAAAATGGCCATGGGCAGGGTCGCTGCGGGATCCCACAAATAGAGGTCGTAGATTTAGTCGCCACGGCTGTATTTTGTGGTAACTGTTTGTTTTTTCAACTTTTGTCACCGTTGCATTTTACGTTGCCGACCGGAAATCCTTGAAGTGGAAATGAATTAGTCTGGGGTAAATTTAATATGAGTAGCTAGGAAGAGTCACATTTTGCCAAATAATGATCGGACACGGCCTCCCTATTGCGGTAGTCCGGGATGCTACATTCTGTGAAGCGCTGAACACTGCTAACTTATTTAATTTTTACACCTAAAATAATGTGGTTGTTTTTCTATTTGCAATTTCTGGCGTGGTCGCGAAGCTTTGTGTATGCAGTACCTCTCAGTGATCTTTAAGGAAAAACGTTTTTGGCCCCTGTT
Source organism: Trileptium ribeirensis (assembly GCA_030248225.1). Taxonomy (NCBI): domain Eukaryota; kingdom Metazoa; phylum Nematoda; class Enoplea; order Enoplida; family Thoracostomopsidae; genus Trileptium; species Trileptium ribeirensis. Next base: position 30,551 of record JASANE010026162.1, read on the forward strand.
GGCACACGATGTTAGGCGAACTTACCCTAAGCCAGCCATTTAGTCAAATGGAATATTATTTGACAAGTTTCTATTGGGTTATAATAGCTAAAAACAAAAAATATTTATTTTCAAGATTATGGAAGATATTATTTGCTCTTTTGTTGGTTTTGATCTGTAGTTTAATCAATAAATTTCCAACGCATAAAGTTGCGACTTGACGCCTTTTTAATGTTTTGAAGAATTGATTTGATTTTGAAATGACATTTTACGACAGTTTTCATATTTTCGTCAAAATTTTAACAAAGTCCAACTATTTGCTGTAAATATAATACGTTGATTTATACTTCCAGTCGGGATTTGGTTTTAGGCACAAACTTGCTATTTATCGATCCTCGGATTACACGTCACCCAAATCACGACTGTTTGACTTGTAGTTGTGCTCCATTGGCGTCTAGGACCCTATACCTCATCTATAAACATCAAAACCTTCCCTACAGCGCTTATATGTGTACACGGACCGGTTTTATGCCATCGCTAAGGTATCAAAACAAATCATTAATTTATCACTTAAAATTTTATTAAAATGATCCTCAAGGGATTAAACATTATTAAAAGGGATTAACATGATTAAAATGCAGACTAGGCATGTCCACTGTTTTTCTTCATTTCTCCTTGTCTCTCGTATGCACTGAAAAAACGGACACCGATGTGTGTAATATCGCACTCAAACGCACATATTTTTGTTTGGCCTAATATGTATATCCCTAAGCGCTTCAACTTATTTGCATATGATTTCGTCTGCGTGTATGCATGTGTTTGCGTTCGCATATTGCGTAATATAAGCCAGGTTTCGTGTAAGTGCGTAATAGTACTCTTATTTTGAAATATCATGCTCAGCATTTCCAATCTACCTGCTTTGTTGTATTCAGTTAGTCCGGTCCACGAACGTAAACATGTTCTTTAAGTGATTGCATATTCCAAAGATTGAAGCTAATGAATTTTAGTACAATGTGTGCAACAAATTTATAGCAATATGCGACATGTGAATGAGCCTTTCAAAAATCAAACATTCCCTTGTATGATTTGATTTTGACCATCCATGCTGAAGCAGGGGTTCAGGTGGTACAGATTCCCGACGCCCTGGTCTATCCCCTGAGGGTAAAACCTAGCCCCCACTCCCCGACGGAGCCCAAGGCATGCGGAAAAATTTTAGCAAATATAGGGTGAAAATTGGCAAAAATGGATCCTCGGTGAGGGAGGTCGTCAACTTTTTTTCAGCGCCCTACCTAAGGACCTTTTGTCGGGTACCTCTACCCCACCGGAGGCCTCGGAGCGTTGTACGGTTTTTGACGTACATTTTGTTGCACGAGTATGCCAAAAGTTATTTGAGCAACCGTGATGTTTTATGCGGGCATACGTAGGTTTTGAGGCGATAATCTTGGCAGGCAATACCGATATATTTTGTCTGTCGTGTGCGTAATGCTAACATTACATAGTGTGCATCGTGATGATCCAGGCGGCTACTCGGAAGTGTCACAGCAAACTTTTAATTCCTTCGTCGTCCGGACCGGGCCGAACCTGTCCGGGTGGGCTGATTCGCCACAGTTCTGATTCGCTCTGTGGTGTTAATGAGCTTCCAGGACAGCCGGGTTAAAGGCGAGACCTTATTGGCCAACTACAGTGGCCACCATTTCGATAATATAATATTATTAGCATCTCTAGCCGGCTGCATCACTATTTCGTGGTGTCCGAAGAAACTGTGAAGGTCTTTCCGTATTGGCCTTTATCAAAAACGAAACAGTATATACATAGTCAAATCGTTTTGGGTAATAATGGTGCGCTAATCAGTATGTAAAATAGTAAAAATAGTCATTTCTTTCTTTTTCAGGGTGGTGTTCTTACAATGTCGCGTATTTACTGCGTCACACCGTGTGCAGATCCGCAAAGAAATACCGGCTACTGTTGTCCCCTTTGTTCAGCGTGTAAGCTAATATTCATTATAAATCTATACGCAATACAAACATAATGTCCATTCAATAATTAGTTTTATATCTATGTTCTATAAACATAATCGTTAGGTATGAATTTTTGGATATCAGTCTACGTTTTGGTTAATGATCAAAAAATATATTTTAACCGAAATTACAATATTGACTAGAATGCTAAGGCCTTATTTATCATGACAATGCAATGGATATTTTACTCGTTTATTTAATCCTAGTTTTGCTAGTTGCTGGTTTAATTTCTGAATTTTATAACCTCAGTGGGTTGACACAACTGCGTTGGTGTGGGGTTTTCCAGAGACGTTATCATGAAGTATTTCAGTTTTTATTGGGGCCTCCATATGCTTATTCATCAATCATCTGTGTTCTCATCGTTCCAAGTTGAGAGATACTCAGAGTGGACTATTTGAGACAAGAGGAAGAACACGTCCATACACATATCTTTTGATTCAGCAGTGCGGGGTATAACTGCGTTAGTGTGGGGTTTTCCAGAAACGTTATCATGAAGTATTTCAGTTTTTATTGGGCCTCCATATGCTTAATCATCAATCATCTGTGTTCTCATCGTTCCAAGTTGAGAGATACTCAGAGTGGACTATTTGAGACTAGGGCGAAGAACACGTCCATACACATATGTTTTGATTCAGCAGTGCGGAGTATAACTGCGTTGGTGTGGGGTTTTCCAGAAACGTTATCATGAAGTATTTCAATTTTTATTGAACCTCCATATGCTTAATCATCAATCATCTGTATTCTCATCGTTCAAAGTTGAGAGATACTCAGAGTGGGCTATTTGAGACTAGGGCGAAGAACACGTCCATACACATATCTTTTGATTCAGCAGTGCGGGGTATAGGGATGAACCGTTGTAGGGGAAGGAGGGCCGATCCCTCATGTCCAACCGTTTGCTCTTATTGGCTGCCATCATGGCCCCGAATGTTAGACCCCTTAAATTTTTAATTTGATAGCCAGAAATTTTATTCTCGCAAAGCAGTAACGTATAATTTTAGCGAAATTTGGCATTTGGTGCCCAGCGAAATCGTATAGTGCAAGATGCCAACCCGGACAATATAAAACGTTACGTGGGGTTTCACATCCGTTGAAAGATTATAAAATCTGTGAAAATCTTTGAATTTATTTTTGTCCGAGAAAATCTGAGAATTTTGATGTGAAATGAACAAAATCCGGATATTTTAGCATGTCCTTGAATTTACCGTGTGTTTTTTCAAACACAGCCAATTCGGTTAAAATCCGGAAATTTCATCGAATTTCGGTTATGGGCATATTTGTGTCACAAAACATGGGTTAAAAAATCGGAAACACGTGGATACATTTGCATGCCAGCAAATTATGTAAGTTAGCACATAGACTAATGAACGCAAACATTTATAAAATTAGAAAATTCTGAGCCCTTATGATTTTTTGATTTTTCGAGAAATATTCAATGTAAAATGTAACGCATCAAACTACGGTTAGTCGCTACTCAAACGAAACCGGGGTTTCGTCTAATTCTTCATTGTTTATAATGTCAACGCTTCGTCTAATTACCCAAAACGTGTCCTGAAATTTCGTTATATGTTACAGTTCGGAAGGGTCAGTTTATAGCCACTTGGTAACCGAAGGTGACAGCTTCTGGGGTAACAAGCAAAAGTGCACAAAATTCTAAATAATTGGTTGTAAAGTTTGCTTTTTGAGGTAAACTATGAAGTTATAATAATCGATATTATATGTTGTACATACATTATAGTAAATTATAACACATGAAAATGTATTACTATGTATAAACAATGGTGCCCCTATTGACCTCCTCCGCTTCCCCCAAACCTGGTTTCAGACCTAAGCGTGAGAGTTGCACCACTAATTACCACAAGTCTGCCGGAACCTTGGGTGATGTCGAAATCAAAGTGGTATAATAAATTATACCTGAACCGGCGGCGACCAAGTATGGAAGGCGGTCCCTTGGTTCGCCAACGGGGGGTGTGACCAAAATTACGGTGGGTGGCACGAACGAGAGGCAGCTTCCCGCGATCCGGAGGGAGACCAAGCATGGGTGGGGGTATCCCCTCCTCTCCCCACTGGTGAAGAGCCAGGGTGTGTGTTGGAATTTGCCGTATTTTGATCTTGTTTTTGGCACCGTGTAGCGGACATAATCTTGTCTACTGACAACAATCATTTTGGAATCATTTCCTTCTAAGTTTCTAATCAGTTAATCTGTAACATAACAGAAATATTATTTTTAGAAATTGTGTGTGGTACAATCATTTTAGGCCGATTCTAAAATGATCGCTGACGTTCTTTTACAGATATATATTAGTTTTTTAATTTGCGTTGTTCATAAGATCCTGGCGACACATAGTGGCAGACTGCTAAAAGGGTAGCAAAGGAAATCCCCTAGTGCATTTGCCGTCACCGTAACCTGGCGCAGTCGATACACCACTAATGTGTTTTATCTGCCCGTCTTTGTAAAAAGTTCAACTGCCTTATGTTGCATGCACTTATTTGTCTGTTTCACTTCTTAAATTGTATGTAACTTTTAAGCGCGAAATCATAATGCATGCTGTGCCGTTTTCGATATACTAAGCTTTAGCCTAAGCTAAGGTACCTATATGAGCCAATATACTACGCCTAAATCGTGCGGCTGGCGCATCCTAAACCCGCGTCAAAGCTGTTCTTTTTTTCTAACTTTATAACGTCCGGCCCCTAAAGCTGACTTGTGCCATCCTTTGCATGAAGTGAGTAAGCGATTTCGGCAGTTACGCGCAATCAAAGTTTTTACTATTCCGGTTTATGGGTGTGTTCAAAATTTTTTAGTGTTTTCTTTTAATGTGAAGGATTGTGTTGTGGCATAGGTTGATGCGTTTCTCATTCACCTCTATTACTGCATTGTTTGAAATGCTATTACTGGTTGTTTGCCTATTGTTCATGTGGATCGATAAAAATTTGACACGGCTTTGTCATCTATCTCTTTAGCAAACGCTACAGCTTTACAAGTTAAAGATTCAAAATATGCTGAAGTTCTTCAAGATCCTTGCGTTCGTTGTAAATGTAATGTAAGTCATTATTGATTTTCTAATGTCTTATGCCTTCTTACTAAATAAACTTAATGCTTTTATAATATTGATATTGCGGCTTCCCTGTTCGTTGAAAATTTTAGCTGCGACGCTCGTTTGGAGCAAATAGGAACCAAATTTGCTAATGATTTCACTGCCCAATATAGAGCAGCTAGAAAATTGTGATGTGGGACATCTCACACATTCATCTGATATATTGCTGGATCCCTGATACATGGTCTTTCATTGCGTTGTAAACAGATCTTGTGATTACTCAAATGCACAAATTTTAGAGGTAAGTTTAACAACCAGATGTGAAAATCACCTTTAACAGCACATCGTTCACCTAAAGGTCGAGTTAAGCAAAGACATGGCGAAATGGTCCAGTTACCCGCCCTTGGGCACATTGCTTAAAAAATGCGTAACATAGCTTTCTGCCGAAACTGTGTTTTCCCTTTTAATATTTAGTGAAGAGGAAAAAGTAAAATACAATCATGTTGGTTGTTTCTACTTTTGTCACGCTACGTATTCTCTGCCCAAATAACCATCAACCGACTATTAATGTATGGATAATATAGATATAATTACTAGAATCTTGGCGACATGCCAAATGTATGAATTCGGAGAAACGAGAAACTAACGTTAACATACAGTGGTACAACTCCTTAAAAATATATTCCTGTTACGAAACAAAGATGTAACTTACCAAAAATGTTTATTAATCCGCTTTTAAATAAGGCATAGATGCAGCAAAACTGATATGAAAAATATGGAGATTTGCACTGGAATACTGCTTATTTTGACCAAATTAGAACGGACCCTGTAACGGCATTTTTTGGCCTAGAACACATGTAAAACTCCACGTGTGCCAAATCCTGGCAGAGCTACTTAGGTAAATTCAACAAACCCAGATTCAGATCAGCTGTTTCACGCTTACTGGACATAATCATCTGAACGCTCATCGTTTCAAGCTGAGAATGGTTTGGAGCATTATTCGTGAAACTTGTAATATATGCAAAAGAAACCTCACAAGACGTAGTTACTCTCAGCTGCATTGGGGTGACTGAAGTTTGGAAGCATATATGGTCAGGATCCTTTGGACCTTGCTAGTTTCCACCAAGGCGGAGATTTGCCGTGGAATGCAGCAGATTTTGACCTATTTAGGGATCGTGTAACGCGCATGTTTTCGCGTACAGCAAACAGCTAATTTGTACACACCCTAATTTCATATTATCTATTTTTTGTTGTATAATATGTGTGGTTTTTATTTTTTAGTTAGGCTTCAAGGTTTGAGGTGCCGCTTTTTGCCTTGTTTTTCCAAACAATAATACATCCGAATTTCACGGTAGTTAGAAATTTGCAGACCAAGGCGCTAAGTGTAATTTGTTTGTCTTAGTTTAGCTTGGTTTAGTGTCTTAAGCCCTTTTATTATAGGGTAATTTCACGAAACCATGTCATTTTAGTCGGGGGGGGCTACATCGGCACTTTTTGGCCCATACCGCCAGTCTTTTCGAAGGAAATTTAATGTCGCTGTGAGGTGTAGTAATAGCATGTCCGACGGTCATAATGAAGTATGGTGGACCTCTGTACGCCAAACATAGCAGGAGCCAGAGGCCCTCAACCCGGGTTGGCCAAATGAAGCCAAAAACACATGTCCCAATATAAACGTTCGCCGTATCGCTAGCACGTGATACATATGTGTGTTTTTCATTTCACTGTGATCCATTGGGATTTGCTAATTTTTCCGGAAAAACTTGGGAGTAAGCATCGACACTGAAGTTGACGTCAAGCTTCCGAAAATTTTTTTCGTGACATGTAGCCCCCCCCGCCCAAGGTCAAATCTGGCAGCTTTCAGACGCTGGTAAATAACGTCAAAATGCACTAGCGCCAAAAATGGTATATAACGGTAATCGTAATCGGTACAGGTGTTATTGAAAAAAAGAATATCAGCGTCTGTTCATGTGTTATTTCATTGTGAGGTCGAAGGTCATAAAATGCCAAAAATGGGGTATGTAAAATGTAGCCCTCCCCCCGACCTGACCAAACTTAAATTTAAAAAAGCCAAATTTAGCATACAGTCTTACAATAGGCCGGATATAAACATAGTAAAGCCCCACTAGAATCGACCCATCTATTAAAAATTTTTTAATGAAAATGTAGCTCCCCCCGACATGGCGTGTAGCCCCCCCGACCTGTAGCCAGCCCCCCCCAGACCGCATGTATAATAAAAGTATATAATCGAAGGTCGCAAGAATCATATTAGTATATAAGTTCATCATAATGGAACATGATATGGGGCCGTGCTGTTAACTGGGCAGCTAGGGAACCCTTCTGCCTGCCCGCACATCTATTACACGCATTGTCCTTGGTATCATCACTTAAATGTAAGCAAATCATAGATCAATTGTATTTGTTTTACACCAGCTTACATCTAGAATGTATAGAAGTAGCTAAAGTTTGGCGCGTTGCATGTTGTAGGAAGCTGTAGCCCGCCGACCTGAGCTGTAGCCCCCCCGACTCAACACCTATCGGGGTGCCAATTTTTACAAGGCCTAAGGATCTGCCTGAAATATTTTTCTCGGACGTCCCCCGCTCATGGTTGGTTTGTGAGCATAAAATGGTATCTGTAGGTGCCGTCTCCGTTGCGCTACAAAAACTTCTGCGACAGGCTTGTTCTAAATTGGTCGATTTTTAACCCCAAGAATGCCCTAGCAGCATCAATTTTAGGTCGCAAGTGCTCCAATTGGTCCGACTTGCATAAAAACAGACCATGGTTCGCGTGTCACTCCGTCAACCTACAGAATAATGACTTATTTCGGATTAAAATATGACCCCAGGGGGACCCTTTCCAACCCCTGTAGCAGGTTTCAGGTAGCTCGTTTTGCAGAGAGACATCGATAGTCGAAAAATTCAGGGTTTTTACATCGGAAGGGGTCTAGACACTGTACATTCGAAAACGTTTCATTTTGGCTTCAAAAAGTGGTGTTTCAAAAGTACATGGTTTCGTGAAATGACCCTATAACATTACTATTAAAATTAAAATAATCATTGAATTCTCCATGTAGTGAGTGAAACGAACGATGCGAAGAAATTTTTACTACCTGAAATAATGGTAAAATTTGACAATGCCCGTTATTGCGGTTTTTATGGTGACACGCATAAGTCAAATGGGGATGCAGAATGTGGGTCAAAATAGGTTTTAAATGGGCCCACCAGACCCGAAATATATCAAAACGGCAATATCTCCACAACCGGCAATATTTGTATTTTTGGTCTCATTTTGTAGAGCAATTCATCGTCTGTATAACTAAAAGTGTATATATGTAACTATTCAAGCAAGGTGGCTGGTATTCGACTCGTTTTGTAACTTGATTATCAAGATAGCTATGTGTTTACGTCGCGCTGAATTAAATTTAACACTCAAAATTCATCATCTAGGCCATAAAAACAAGCTACTAGCTATTTTGCTTGCCGTATTTTTTGTTCTGCTTTATCTTGCTTTTAGTTAGCTTATATTTTCAGTCTGGGTGGTGCCACTGCTATCGTGAAGCGTGTCCAGTGCTTGACTGTTCGCGTGAAAATCAAGTGCTTGAGTTTGGAACATGTTGTCCTGAATGCCGAAGTTTGTCTTACAGTTTGATACTATTAATAAGTCAGTTAGTGGTTTGTAAATGTCAGCACAATTTAACAACACGAAGCATTACGTCCACCATGTAATAGCATACTGTTCTGTCATATATATCAGTGTTGCTTGATATACGCTTCAGGTTATGGTTTGATTGTGCAGAAATGCGGTTTGTCACAACCGGATACCCGGACGAAACGTCAGCATGTAAATTAGTATACAGATAATATTATTGATATGGATAGCCGAATACGAAGTTTATCTCAAAATGAAAAGAAGCTTATCTCAAAATGAAAAAAGTAATTTTTAATGTTCCGTACATGTGGTAAATCACTTCTGCAATATGTTGTATTAAATTTAGTTAGTTGATCCATTACTAAATGTAAAAACAGCTGTTGTTTTACTCACAAGTAGTGACTGTTGCATTGCGAACGGATGCACAAAAATGACACAGTTATTATTATTATTATACTAAATGGTATATTTTCGCCTTTTTAGTGTATTAATGTCCAGCAGCACATAGTTAGAAATAATGACTGCGAGTGTGGATTTTTAGTTGAGGTCAAACTTTCCGAGCAGTGCAACCATACCGTTATGACTGACCATTGTGTTTTGATTGTTCCAAAAACGGTCACGCCGCCTTGAAAAAAATGAAAATTAAAATGGTTGTGATAGGAAATGCATCGTAGCATGATTTCTATTTTGATTACAGCGCAACAACGGGAAACAAAATGGAAAGAAGGCACATGTCAGTTTCGTGGAGATACCTACGCTGAAGAAAATAGTTTTCGACCTGACCCCTGTACCAAATGTAAATGTCAGCAGGTAAGAGTATATTATAAACGAAATAATCTAAAACTGTTGAGTAGTTTTTCTTGCTGCCTGATGTGATTTTAAAGCGTAAAGATGATTCTTTACGCACCGAAGTAAAATTGGGGCAAATTATAGTAAAATTTTAAGACATTATTACAGATTAGTCAAAACAGCAGTTATTTGGGAAAGCTATGACTTGTATTACTTTATTTATAGTATGTTAGAAAAATTATTATGAAATGATGAAAGTGAGTGCTTCATCACCGCAAAGCTCCAAAATGTCGATTCGACAATAGAAGTATGCACAATCTACGCTATTATCTGAGCTTGTTAAAAATAATTAAAACATAATTATAATATATAGCTGCGGGATCCTTTACACATGCAAACGCTGAATAAAACATTCATCTAGGGAATCTAATATTGAGTTGGTATGCTACTGGATATATCACACTGTGTGGTTTTATTTTAATTCAAAATGACTGACTTGTTAAAAAAGTTTGTAGACTGTGGTAATGAATATTAAAGTTTTTAGTTATAACTTATTAGTAGCAAATTATAGCGGCGTTAATTTGGAGAAATCAGTTATAACTAAAAATTTTAATATTCGTTACCACAGTCTACAAACTTTTTTATCAAGTCAGTCATTTTGAATTAAAATAAAACCACACAGTGTGATATATCCAGTAGCATACCAACTCAATATTAGATTCCCTAGATGAATGTTTTATTCAGTGTTTGCATGTGTATGCATTTGCATGCATGACTGACTTGATAAAAAAGTTTGTAGACTGTGGTAATGAATATTAAAATTTTTAGTTATAACTTATTAGTAGCAAATTATAGCGGCGTTAATTTGGAGAAATCAGTTGGAATTTTGCATCAGAGCTGCTATAAAATGTGCCAGAACAATAATAATTATAGTTTTATCTTAAACGGTTGTTACTTTTTTATTTAGTCTGGGACCCTGGTGTGTCAGCGATTCGTTTGTCCTCCAATAGAATGCCCCGCAACGAGGCTCTATCACAGTCCGCACTTATGCTGTCCGCTATGTCGTAACCGTGATCCATTGCCATGTCGTTTCAAAGGAAAAGTATATCGTGTAAGTATTGAAATACCGATATAATTAGCATGATAATCGTGACTGAATTCGGTTTTCTAGTCGACTTGCGACCAGTTTACCGCATCGGTTTAGTTTGTAATAGTTTGGTTTGTTTTGGGCCTGTTATAAGGGCAGGAAGCCGGGGGAGGCTGACCCTACTGGTCACCACCCCTCGAAAGTTAGACCGCTTAATTTTTTGATTTTAAACCCGAGAAATTTTATCTCCAACCAACGTAAGGTACAGTTTAGTGAATTTTTAATTTACTATCCATCTGGACCAAGAATACAGTAATACAGGTGCAGATATATATAAAACGACACGTCATGTAATTATAAACAAAATATAAATGCATTATATTATAATAATTATGTGTATAATCGGCCTCTACATAGCCTTCTGAAAAGCAGGGGCACTTCGGGAGCATTCATGTTCGTTCTAGGGCAGGGATTTTTTTTTCAAATTTGAATCTGGGTATTTCGATTTTAGCAGTGTATTTTCAGAAGAAGTTGGGTAAAATTTTTCTACACTAACTACACTAATTATAGGTCAGTATAGGTTGTTTTTGCAATATTGCTGATAACTTACGTTTTAACTAAACTATTTTAGGTACAACTAAAGGATATTTTAATAGTGATTTATGCATTTAAAATAATTCATTATCAAGTACTACAATTCTTCTGTCAAGAGGTATACAGCAAATTTAATAGTTTTTGTATTGAATATCATAATATGGATATGTTTGTTACTAAAATACGAAGAAACGAGTAAAAAATGTATTTTTTCGAGACCTATGTGCAAGACAGTGGGTATTTTCAAATTTCGTTGCGTAAATACCCAGTAAAATACAAAAAAAACACCTTGTTCTCGGGGGAAATTTCAAAGTGGGGGCATAATATTTTGCTCACAATGCTAAAAATTCCCATTTTTCATGTACAGTACTCGCCACAATTGACTGTCTTTTTACGAGCGAGCGAATAGCAAGCGAACAAAAACAAACTATTAAATTTATAAATAAATTTTTTCTCCACGAGCAAGTTGAGAGCGAGGAGCGGTCAATTGTGACGAGTACCGTAACTAGCTGTTGTAGAAGCATTTACAAGCTATAAATCGACGTTTTAGCATTCATTACAAATAGTGGTAATTAATCTTTAAGAAACATTTTGCACACAGAAAACATAAATGTCAAGACATTAAAAATTTTGGATTTACTTGAACATGGGGGTTTTCGGGCGAGTGGTGACAGACATAGGGGAAATCTCACGAACATAGTGAGGGGGTATGGAAGGTTCCTCTCCATTGGGATATGGAAAGTTGGATGTCCCGCAACCTCCGCACTGTGGACTGGCCAGTATAATATAAAGTATTTGCCCCTATTGACATTTCCCCAACACCGCTGCGAACTCGTGGCCTGACTGTACCCCGAGCGCCTATCCTATTCCCAGCGGCCCGTAGGAACCCTGACGATAACAAATATTTGTAAAGATTGGCAATCCTATTATAGAATACTACACCTTAAAGTGTTTGCCAAAATGAATGTCTTCTGCTCAAAAGCAATAAATTAATTCTAAAACAAATTTTTATTATTGAATTTAATACTGCCGAAATTTCAAGCGACCCTCTTGCAAATAGCTGTAATAGAGTTTATTAGCCTAATGCTGTATAATAGTTTAGGTAGTAGTCAGTACGTAAAGTAGGGATTTTCAGCAAACATGACGTGATTTATTTTGAAATGTATTGCAATTTTAGTGGCTCCTAGAGATCTCTTTACGACAAGTTAGAATTACCTGCGTTAGTTTCACTCACCAGACAGGCGCAAAGAGGATTTTGTTTATACTGAATTTTGTTGGCTCGCAAATTGTCCGCTGACAAAAGCTACACCACTCTCTATAGTACTCACAGTCACGTTCAAAAATAAAATACATTAGAAATCGATTGAAATAGCAATCGTTCAAAATTTCGTTTAATCACAGTGAACCGAAATAAGTTCAATTATATAAATCTAAAGTTTATTTAAATACGTTAAAAAATCCACCAAAATTTTGTTTAATCTTAATCAGTCAATGTTTTCTTCGATCAAAATCGTGGCGATTATTTTGCATTTTTCTAGCCGCGACTATATCGCCAGCACAAAACACTGCATATAATAACATCACTCAGAAAAGTTGGTTTGTTTTAAACCACATTCCTTGCCAGAAATGACTGCTGCTGATGGTTTCTTGGCGTGTCCCGTGTTCACTCGATACTTTGTTCGATGTTCGTTCAAATGCTAAATTTTTTGTTCTAACTGCGTTCGAAATTCCTGTTGCACCTGTTCGAACAGTGTTCTATCGTACCGGTTAAAAATTATCGAACGTTTAAATGGGAAATTTGCAAACAAATAATAAATATAATATTTAATATAAAAAGAATAATGTTCTGTGAAGCTTGTCGGAAAAGCTGTTTTGTTATTCGAAATTGTTTAAGAAGTATTCAGTGTTAGCTGGAAGTCTGTCTGTTCACTTGAAAAATGACATCCATCTCTGACAGGGATTATAAATCACTGTTTTCTATATACTATGTACGCTCTGTATAGTCAAATTACACCAGACTTACATGCATATGATGCCTGTTTCTACGCAGTACCATCGAGTTTTATGCTGTTCTGCTCGTCTCCTATTAAACAGTGTTTCTGAGAGTACATAACTTTTTTATTTTTGTTAAATATTTGGTGATTCACATAGAACTAATATTACCATGGTATCGATAAAGATCGACCTAGTAGTACTTAAAATCCTGTATTTTTTAATTTAATAGTTTCCAACTAATCATTGGTTCTAGAATCTTGCACGCGAAATTTTAATATTGCTAAGGATGAATATTTGTACCTGAAGGGTTGTCAATATATTGGTTATGACGTGTACACTGTATGATTTTGTTGAGCAATTCATTATATAATGATTTGTAGCATGAAGTCAGCTGGATGCCTGATCTGTGTACTACATGTAATTGCACTAATGGTGAAGTCAGCTGTTCACGAGAATCATGTGAGCATGCTCAAGGCTGCCCACGCGGATATCGGAAGAAGCTTGTGCCTGGTCAGTGTTGTCACGAATGTGTTGAAAGTAAGATAATATATTCTGCTATGTGTTGTTAAATCAACGGATTTCTATCATAATTTACTGAAATTTATTAACGATTCGTCAAGCAACTACTCAAGCTGCAGAATAAAACCGCGGCTCTGCTATTGGGGGCTCTGAGGCTTTTGGGCCTCTGGGATTTCGGCTCAGAATCCCAGGCTTCAGCTGTCACCCTATCCCTGGGGGAGGCCGTAACTAGGGGTCAAGTCCATGACTTTTAAATATGCATACTACCCCAAACAACCACACTCCTTTTGAAGGCGCGCAAAAAATTTTATCGATATTGTATTTATGAGTGCTTATTAATAGGTATCGTTATATATATTTTTCATAATAATTATTTCGTTACCATCAGGCAGTTCTTTGTAACTATAAATTTATTCCGACCTTCGCTAAATACTTTACTTCCTATTTGCCGCACGCTCACACCCCTTCTCGGACTCGATTCAACCCCGCATGGTGATAAACATTCGCACGTGTAATTATACAATATATCTCGAAAAGTGACCCTGTCCCGCCGAAGCGCGGGGCCAGAGCTGATAACGAGACCGCCCCTATTGTTAGAAACCCTGCCCGGTGAAAAGGCGCTAACTGCTGTATCAGAGATTAGTTTGAGTTAGTGTAATTTTTGCACAGTATTTCATCATTTTGGCGAAGTTATTCTACACCGTTACGGTAATGTTTGAGTTATTTTTTCTGTTTGTAGCTATCCATAAAAGGCCAATCAGTCAAATGATAAAACAATAGTGGTATCAAATAATTTTATTTAAATTGGGGTAACGCAGTCTACTAAAGCAAGCCAGCTTATACTGGAGGTAATAAAAATTCTACACGTTACGCTCGTAATGAAATATGTGGTATGTAGCTGTTATCGAAACATCAATCAGGCTTAAAGCGGAATTTTGTATTTCAAAACAATTTAAGTTTAAAATAGAAATAACAATATTGTTCCTGCGAAAGTGCGACATAAATTATAAAAGGGCGATTAAAACTACATTTTAGGGGTTAAATAAAAATAGGTTATTTGGCTGATGGTCATTTTAAAACAACGGTGTACATTGCGTAGCGTTGATTGAGATTCCTATGATCATTGTCGTACATTGTTGTATTCTTGCAGTTTATAATTCTTGAGGTGTACGTGATCGTGAGTAACGCATTCTCGAGCTCGAGCTCTTGCCATACCCAACCCGCAAATGAATAGGACGGTACTGCTCCCCGTACGCCCCGATATGTATAGCAACGGCCCTACCCTGCGTGATAGGATTTTGATAGAAAAGAGTGACCGTGACGAAAACCCATCATGACCGTCCTCACGAGTGATGACCACAAAAAGATGGCTGTTCGCCCCATAGCGAACGGTGAATAAGCAAATTTCCTGAAAATTATTAGTACAAAAGGCTAAATATTAATTTACCAGCGTTCAAACTGATTAAGGAATGCACTGGTAAACTACAACGACAAAATTTTATCAGCTACCAGCGTTCTTTTTCGCAGGCTAAGTTAGCTGATAAAACTAAAGAAAGTGAAAATTCCGAAAACTCGGAATTTAAAGTTGCGGCTCCAGCCCATAACTCCGGAACCGTTGGGAAATCGTAATTTTTAATAGAGAATTTTAAGGTTTTTAAAATGAGACCAGTGTCCCGTGGATATCCGCCCAGGACCCACGGACTTATTGAGGGATCACTATGTATATGTACAGGAATAACTATATTTAATTAAACAGCTTGACGAATAATTAACACAAATATCTGTAAACGGCATCGTTGAATTCCCTGAAACCGAGGCTTTTGGCGCCTGTGAATGGCGCCTCACGAGAACTGATTATCGCCTCGTACAACTTGTATGTTTTTCCCTCCCGAGTTTCGAGTAAGGTACGCACAGCTGTCATTAGGAAGGCTTAGTAGTTTGCGCCGTGATTTGAACCAGCTGTGAGAGTTCCATGAAAAAGGCGATGACTCCGCATCCCACCCCATGCGTTGACCTGTCTATTTTCGCGATAGCGTACCGTACAATTGACGTCGTATGTATCTATTGTATTATCCCGTACAAAATACTGCTGTCTATTTATATACGATTTTGACTTATCAATAAACACTAAAACCAAACCCCAAGGTGTCCATGTTTTTGATTGACTCTGGCAGCGATATGTACTAGAAGGTGTTTGAAATCGGTCACCACTATCGACGACCCACGTTGAGGTTTGACACACGCACAGAGGAAACGAACCTTAGCGTGACTCGCCGATTCCTAATTGTATTATTATTATTATATAGTACAACTTGCGTGACTCAAAAAAAAGAAAAAATTTATACCCGAGAACAAAATTTCACTGAACACGTCTTAAAGAAACCACACGCACTCCGACGTTAAACGTCTAGGGATTTGTCAGACCATGGCGGGGTCAACTGGCTAAGTAATTTGACCCTTCAGGAAAGTAGGAAAATTAGCCTACCCGATCATACGGAATAGTGGTATGGACTCTGGCCTGACAGCACGTGACGGAGTAAAAACCTCCTTAGGGACCTCAAAACTAATACCACTTAGGATACGTGCGCAACCCGTCCGGCAGGATCAGAACACATACTGTGAAGCGCTCCTGCGGCTTGCTAAGCTCCGTAGTCTCCTGGGATTGGCCCGGAAAAAGAAGAATTAGAACCGATTAGGTCCGCCCTCGAAGTTACGATATGGTATATATAAGTCGTATGGGCATTACGTTTTGGAAGTGCGTAATGCAGCAACGTCACGTCGATCTGATACATTAACTTTATATTACTGTAACATAATATTATATATCTTTCTTAAACATTTCATAATAATGACAAATCCATTATTGGGCTGCGCAGGTAAATCGCAAAACGTAAAACTGGGTAATTATCTATAATTTCGGCTGGTGCTCCAGGTAAGTTTTGGTTTCCGCAAATGAAACCCTGTCCGGGTTGAATTGATTGGATCAAACATTTAATATTTTCAAATTTATATTTAACAAGTACTCGAACGATGTCTAGCTCGCACTGCAGATCTTTCGAACAGGTTCGAATAAAAATAGTTCTCGAACAAAAATCTGTCTGCTCTCAGGAGTAGTCTCGCTGTAGTTTCGTGTGGCTTTGACCAAATTTATCATTTTAGATGTACAGGTCAATAATTAGGTCCTTAGTGCAGTAGGTAACGCTTGAGTGAATTATGAATAAAATAGATGAAGCATTTGAGCTGAACGTTTATTTGACCCTTTCTGTCAGGAACCAAAATTTTTGTTTCGATGAATTTTCACTCGTAACATTCTTTACATTACACTATTTTTTCAGAAGACGGAGTATGTACAGTATTTGGTGATCCTCATTACGAAACTTTTGATGGTAAAGCATTCAACTTTCAAGGGACTTGTCGTTATATTCTGTCACAAACATGCAGCAGTCCACTACGGAAGTACGACTCTAGTTTTTTAATTATTTGTCTAAAACCACAGGATCACATGACGAATAATAACATGACAACGCAGACACTCATGCTTGCAGGCATTCACTTATTCAGTCCTGCGCAATTATCGCACAGTAAAGACACTTTGCTAACATCTCAGTCCAGACTTTGCAAAAATGCAAGACGAAATTTCATTTACTCCGCGATTGCCTTCATATTCTGGCCAAATATTGCAATGACCGTCTTTGTGCTTATGATGCATAACCGTAAACTGAACACATTAAACTTTCTTTTGCAGTAAAATATTCCAACAGGGGAGTGGGGAGTTGACAAAATTGACTAAATCGAAACTTGCTTGTCCAAATGTTTTATCTACAGGAGTTCTAGTTTTATCTGTCCTTTTTATAGCTTGCGCGTCCGTTGTACGTTCAATGTGGCTAGCATACGTATCTGTTTTGTATTGTTTAGCGGTTTTTTGATCAGACTTTTGAAAGTATTTATAATTCTCGCAAACAAGATCCTTTTCTTTTTTGGTTTGTAAATACCGATGTTCCGCTCATTGTTAAACAAATGTTGATACGTGGACAACGTGAATGCATATATATTTTCCATCACTCTAAAATAAGTCAGTGTTTTCTTTTACAAACAACCTATACATTTGGCTACCGTCAAATTAGTGTCTTCCAAGTATTGTCGTTTTGTCGTCGACCGACCGTAGTTAGACCGACAGTCGTCGACCGACGGTATGGAAGGCGTAAAAAGAATCGATATAGATTTGAGCTTTCAGATAATTTGGTAAAGCATGTTTTGGTGTACATCTCTAACGTTGGTCCGCTTTGCAATGAAGTTGGTTGAGCGTTTTGTTTTGGAACGCGTGAACGATAATCTAAAACACCTAAATATTCTAAATCTTGCTACAATACAATACTGTCGCACACTTGCACTAAACTTGTTTAAATAAGACGAAACTAAAGTATTTTATTATCAGTTGACAATTAATAGCACAGTAGCTTTACAACACCTGTGAAGTTAAGCAAAAACTACTGAAAAAATTTGGTGAGAAAACGATTCTTTTTCAGTTTCACCACGATCTTCAATGTTACATGGAACCGATTTGGAAAATAAAGCAAACGCAATATTGGTATTTGCCAAATATTACAATGAAACAACCTACTAGGAACACAAGTAAAACAGAATTCGAGCAGACATTTTTAGAGATAGCAAGTATGTTGCGGCAGAACGTTTCGCACACATTATGTCGCATTTAGGATCAAAACACTCGAGCTTGTAAATGTAGTTGCTGCACTTTCGTCGTTTCCTGTTGCTTTCCTTTGCGCGAGGACGTCTACGCTTTGATGGTAGTTCACATATTTGTGGTAAAATCATGGCTTTTCGGCGGTCATACTTCGTTTGGCGATACTGAGCGCAAATCAGTTCTCTGTTCGTCGGAAATTTTGGTGCACTGCAAACGACAAGATACCGGCCATCGAGGTTTCGGTATAATTTTTGATAGCCTAGCCTAACGTTTCTCATTACGTTTCCAATTGGCCTCGTTTCGTTGCCGCTTTCTCATCAACGGTTTCTCAGCACTTACAGTTACATCGCCTTCCTGCAGACTATCATCGCTAAATTTACTATCTGCAACTGAAGCGCTGCCAGGGTCGTAGCTGCTACCGTTATCATTTGAACTGGATTCGAAATCCACTTGCGAAAACAGTGGTTTTCCGCGCATTGACTCGGTGCTGACAGCAATTTCAGATGTGTTGATGACCTCCACTGTAGCTATAGTTGCGGTCGCAGTAACAAATTGGGACGGAGCTGCTCATCGGCATTTGATGGCGCGCAAATAGAGTCAGCGTCCATAATTGCTGGAGTACTTGTAGAGGCAGAGTCCACAACTGCTGATGTATGGGGAATAGAAGCATCAGAATTTACAATATATCGATAGAAAATGGTAGTAGCAACAGTAGAATGTGATGTGTCAATGGCAACCGCGACAGTAGGTGCGTTTGACCTGGCCGGTGTATCGTTAGAAACAGCGGTGGTAGCTGTGGTAGCATCCGCTGAAGTATCGGTAAAGTCTAAGCGCGTAAAAGGTTCAGTTGTTGCTGGATCTGAAGGATTTGTCGTCCCGGCAACAGCGGCTGTAAATATATATCAATTTCAAATATGTAGTATATATAATTGATTTCAAACCGGAATTTACAGTTTACCGGAATTTAATATGCAGTGCAATTACTCAAACAGCATGCAACATCAATGGAATTTATTGTTTGCAGTGGTGACACCATTTATAATGCCATTTTCCCCTAAATTGGATATATTAAACTGAATTTCGATACACAATATACATATCATTGCTTCCGCGAAGTGTGCGCTGGAATAGAACATTCGGTTACAAAGTAGATAAAACAAATCATATGCCATATCAAGCAACTTTCTAATCTGTTTAATTTTAGCGCTGTCAAAATTACCAGATTATTATAAATATTATAATGTAATTTATACCAATGCTGTACTAATGTCTAAGAACTGCTACATATAGGCAAAGTGACCAAAGCGCTTGACATTTCTCTTATATTGCATTGCTCAGATTAGCTCCGAAATATTGTCACATTAAGTTACCTGTCACACATGTTGATGTCAAGTAATTATCCAGCACATCAATTATACCCGAGATGTTTCGATACTGGCAGTATGGACGAAGATACTTTAGATCACATTGAACGCCATTGTGCTTCGTGAAAACCAACCGAATCGTTTCGCTGCTAATAAATGTATTACTGTATTGGTTAACTTATTGATCTTATTTTGTAGAGCAATTCCAACTCTTTATATCTGTACCATGATTGTGCTGCTACTTTAATTATTTAAGCCACGGGTTTGATTCAAAATCAATTTTTCAGTGTGCCCAAGCGAGGTAAAATACGCAAATGCAGCAATATCCCCGTAACCACTCAAGCTATATACGTGTTATTGGTCCGATTTTGTAGAGGAAAATATCCTGTGAAGGCTGCAAACGACGTTCTGTTATTGTCTGTTGTTATTGCAGCTGTGTTGCCATTATTTACTCTGTTGGGTTGGATCAAAAAGGAGTTTTGAATGTTCCCTTTAGGAACCAAAATACACGAAACAGTATTACAGCCAATGACGCAATTAACTGCATACTCAAACGCGTTTAAACGCGCACACAGTCAAAATTATTTAAATGCACACGCGCGCAAACGCGTTCAACACAAACGTTTTTGTGCAGTTAATTCTGTCTGTGACTTCATAACTACTCCAGCTATGTAGCTTTTGGGTATTATTTTGTAGAATAATTTATTCTTTATATATTTGCACATGGTGTGCTGCCATATCCAGGGGCGTAACCACGGGGAAGGTCAGGGACTGCAGAACCCTCGCCTCTCCAGTTTTTGGCTTAGGGCTCGTTTCAATGTTCGAACCCCCATTTCGTCAAGCAGCTTATCACGTTTCTACAGCACAGTCGCCAAAACACATTTTAGGCTTTTCAAATTGGGGTGGGTGGCCTGGCAAAAACCGAGTGCCCCCGCCCTATCCCTGGCATCCCATAGTTTATCGTCTTTCGGCAAATTTTTTTGTGTCGAAGTCGGTAAATACACCACAAAATACATAAAATTTGTTCGAAATTTTTAGTAAATCGAAAAATTTCACAAATTTTGTATTTGCCTCAAAAACGCTTTTTCTCTCAAAAGCGATTTGACAGTGTTTCTGGCACGATATTTAACCGGTTTTCTCTTAACGAAACCCCCTCGGTTCGGAACCATGGGTCCTGGTTCATGCTTCCTGGCAAAATTTTCAGCGAATAGAGAGAGAATACATCAGACAATATGCTTGATGTATCCTCAAATATTCAAACGACATGCCTGATATTTGGTTCATATTGTAAGTTGATGCACAAGCTGCGTACGTCTTTCTAAATTAGATATTCAACACTTAGAATTCATTCTTTGACGATAAGACAAGCTAAATGTATCAGCATGCGGTTAGGTAGTGTCACGATTTTTTGTGGTTACCGGCCTGGAGTAGATGAGAATTTACATGGGGCATGACATAGTGGAACCGCCTAATTCCTAGTGATCTCGCAAATCTTACCCCTCTCTGTGGAAAGGCTAGCATTGCACAGTCACGACCAAAAGCATCATTCATAGAATTTTCGTTCGAGTTCGGCTAAACGAAACTTTGATAGATTTAGGTTGGTCATCGAAATATGTTCAATCGATTTCGATTTTAAAATATTTTTCTTTGCATGTTTATATTGGAGAGGGGGTGAATCCTCAATTGTACAAATATCCCGCGTTGATCAAATGTCCACCGTGTTCGCTGGCCTGTCCAGAGCCTTCCGACAAGTGTGGGATTTCGGGAGGGGGAGCATATGCATTCCCGGGGGACATTTCATAGTTGGTAGGGAGTAACTGGAATTCCGGTTCCGGCGAAAATCGTGTTCCGGTTGCGGTTCCGGCAAAGGGCAAAAGCCATACCGCAACCGCAATTATGGTTTAAAAATTTGTTTGAAATTTCCCACATTTTTGCTTCATCTGTGATCCAAACATGTAATATATATTATACAATGATCAAGCTCCAATACAACCAAGCAAAATAAAAGATTAACTAACCAATTTGCCGCATGAAACGTAAGTAGGGCACATGATTTCAGTAAGAATTTTTGATAATAACCTGCGGGAGTTTGTTACCAAATGAAAGCCAGGTCTCTGCTTGTAGCAGCTATTTTGCACATTCAGAAGTCTGTAGGGCACGTTCGAATTAAACCGGTCCAACTCGGTAACAGAGTATGGCTTACGTAGAAGTACTTAGCGTATGCCTGGCTAACATTAATTGCGTCAAGAACCAGCCAGTACGCTTAAACTTTGTAAATAAGTGTACATTGAAGTAAAGTAACGTTATCTGCAACGCAGTCAGAAACTGTTTTCTTGGCAATGAACTGTATTTGTTGAAACTGTGCTAGCAGCATCACAGTTTATCTCATTTACAGCATTATGATTATAAACTTATAATCATTATCATCTAACTGAGGGCACTGTTTGCACAACGCTAGCCTAAACAATGTCTCTGACCACTGATCGGGAAATTACCTTCAGTATTTTCTCTTAGAACCATATAAACCAATAATTTCAAGTTTCCTACAGAACAACATGTAAAAATGTAAATAAAGGGAGACGACTGCAGACAGAGCGAAAGTGTTTATTCTACGCTGCATGCGTTGTAAGCACATTCAATTTGACGTAGTATACATTATTAGCTTCCTCAGTCTCTTTAAAGTTTCAGAAACGAATAATGCCATCGCAATACATTAAGTTGATTGTAAAAGTTATTTTTAATCCTTTTTAAATTCACTATACCTTCATTTCTTCCTTCATTTGTTTTACTATATATAAATTTCGAAGGCTACGTTCCGGTTCCTTATCCGGTTTAAATGGACGGTTTCGGTTCCGGTTATTCCCTAATAGTGGGGGATAAATTTTGCGTAAAATGCTAAACGTTTCCACGTTTTCGTGTGCTTTTTTTTGTCGTACAATTATTTTTAGTTTTGCCGTTAGAAATGGTGATAATTAATATTTAGAAAACAAATATAAATTAAATTTAGAGACATAAAAAATTTTGAATTTTGTTGATCATGGGGATTCGGTCGAGATGGGGGGGGGGGCGGACATGTGGAAAAATTTCACGAGCACGGCGAAATTTGGAAACTAGAAGTCCTCCCACCTCACTGTAGGCATGCCAAGTTCGTTCCCCACTTACACGAAATCCCCATTTTCAACTAAATTCATGATGAATTAATGTCCCTAAATTCTTATTTTGTGCGTAAGCTGGAATGGTCCAAGTATATTTGTATGATAGTTCAAAGTACCTGAAAATTACAGAAAATTTTGTTTCCCCCCTTTTTTAAATTTTGACAGCCAAAGACTATAGGTCCCCAAACTTCGCCCTTGACCAAGCTTTGGCTGTGGACAGACCAGATTTTTATATTATCTCGATGTTACATATATTTTATATACAGTTACTGCCAAAAATAAGTTACGATTAAATGAAATTTCGAACGATTTCCCTTGAACGATATTTCCACAGACTTCAATAAAATGAAGTTTCGAACATTTCCGTTTTAAATAAATTTCAAATTTATAAAATTTCAATTGAAAGAAATTTCGATCTATTTCGATTTCTTATTACTGGGTATTGCACTTACATTTGGCCGGGACTGTATTTTTGATCGGTTTCCACTAAATGTAATTTCTGTCGGTTGCGATTTCGTTTACGCTTCAATTTTTTCTAGTCAAAATCGTAGTTTATGTTTGTAATGTACATTATAGAGACATCAAATTCTCTACGTTTACGGTGATAGTTAAAAATGAGCCGCGCGGTACAAAACATTTTGCCTGGACACGAAGAGTCACCGTCCATCTGCCAAAGAAGATTCGTGTTTCTCTGCTACCCGATAAGGTACATGTGTGTATGTTGCTTCAGAGTTTGCTCGAAGTTCATTTTTTAATGAATTCTATGAATATATTTTGATTGTGTTTAGAAATTGTATTTTGTATAGATAAATTTCAAAGTTGTAAAATTTTGATTAATTTTGATTAAACGAAGTTTGGATCGATTGTGATTTCGATCGTTTTCGATTGCATTTGTTTTTTGACATACAAACCTATCGTAATACATCATGGAACAGTGGCTAAAATGTTTGATATATGCCAATTGCTGCTTACTTAGTCACAATATATGGCAGTGAAATTGTAGATTATGAGCAGCAATCATTTCAATGTTACAAATGTCTTCGGTTTTACATTTATTGAAACGGATCGAGCAAAGCTAGCAGTTTTGGCTGAGGGCGCTAGGGCGAAAAATCGTGAAAATTCCTTTTCTGAATAATTCTGTCATTCATAACTCATCTCCAGACGGATAGATGGATTTCGGTAAAATTTTTATTAGATAGCAAAAATGACGAGGATGTGCCATTTAGTTGAACGCGAACAGCTCCTCCACCATCTTGTGGGTAACATAGCAAAAAACTGGTTTTTAAGTGTTTTTTGCCAATTCTGGCCGCACGAGTACCAGTATTTTGCAGTATATAGTAATTATTTGTTAGGATTAACGAAAGACAGAATAAGACAGTGTGTTCAGGGAATAACGGGGCATAGCTGGCTAAACTTCGACCTACATAAGTTAAAAGTTAGAGGAAATAAACATTGCTCTCATTGTGGCATCGACGAGACAGAACACTTTGTGTGTGCTTGTCCTAGGTTTGCAGAGAGTCGGAGAGAAATTCTAGGGAATACAGTAATTAATATAGAAGACTTGAGAGATTACAACATTAAGAAGTTATGTAGGTTTATTCTCGGTACTGGTAGGCTTGCTGTCGAAACCCATGATTAAAACAGAATACAACGTCTTAATCCAAAACAAGGTAACACTTTGCACTTTCACGGTTTTTAAATCCCAGGTTCTGACGTCATTCACAGTTTAACGGGCTGATGCAATGGACGTGTTGATCATGTTCCCGCGTGTTTTTCTAGCCCATTATAGCTAAATCTAATCTAATCTTTGTTATTTGGTTACGTTTCAGGTCATCAAGATTTGTGTACATAGGTTTGTGGGTAGACTGAATACGATGGTTTGGTTATCTAGAGACCTGCACAAATACTTGATACGTAGTCACTGTTTTCGATGTGATGAGGGTCGCCGAGGTTCTTAGATTTTCAATGGATTCAGGGTTCAAGATGTTTTAGGGCGGTATATACATCAAACACGGTCTGTTACAGGTGATTAAACAAATTTATAACTTAAAAATGAAACCACGCTCGCTTCGTTTCACCCTCGCTTGTAAGTTACTAGTATAATCTCTGTTCAAAAGGTACAGTACAACTTAATAAATTATTCACAATCAAGTCTGAACAGTTTCTCTAACAAGACTCGCACATCTTTTGAAGTGGCGTAATGTTGTGCTATGAAACCATTTGAACACATTTTGTACAAAATTTTAACGTCATCGAGAATGTTAGATTTATATAATCTTTGATTTAGAGGTACAGTACAATATAATAAATTGTTTACAATCAAGTGTGAGCAGTTTCTCTAACAAGTCTTGAACGTCTTTTGAAATGGCTTAATATTGTTTCCATCAACCCCTTTGAACAACATTTTATACAAAATTGTAATGTCGTCGAACAAGCAACCATTTTCAGCGAATATCATAGATCTTAACCAAATAAAACCTAAACTCTGTATATTTTGCTATTGCGGCAGTTAATCGCATGTGTTGAGAGAAACCAATTTCTGGTGCTTTAAATTAGAATTTTGTTATAATGGTAAAAAATAAAGCTATTAGCTTAGTTTTACCACTGTTTATTATGCTAGCATGCCGTTTTACAGCCTAAAAATATGTACGTACATGACAGTAAAAGTATATGAAATATAAAAATATTTAGCATTTTTTAAGCAAAATATATTCGCTCCCAATTTGAACGTTACGCCGAGAATGAACATCAGGGCCCCCAGAAGTCCCACAAGTTTTCGGAAGGCTGTGGACTGGCCAGTATTCTTGGGTTATTTAGTATAGTAGTTGAATATCATTCGTTGCCGGTGTCATGGAAGAAGAACCTAGTGAGCGTGTCTAACTAAATATTTAATCAATTTATACTAAGCTTCACGTTTTAGACATTTGATGTCAACTCCACCATATAAAAACTCGCTAAAAATTAGCTGATTACTTAGTAAGATCAACTAATTAGCTAATTCATTAACTAATTAGCACATGATAAAATCTTAAATCTTTAAAAGTTACATATTCGTGATCAGCGACATCAAAAACACCCCAGCGCAAAAAATCAGCAATTTCAAAGTGATTTAAAAATTTGCATAAAATGAAGTAATTAGCTAATATTAATGCGTCGTTTACGTTAATATGTGTGCAGTTACTACACACCGTACGCATTATGGTCACCACGAGTACACTCAAATCGATTTGGGGGATATGATAAAACCGATTGCGGTTTCCATGCAATGGTAATCCCGGTAGCTGATCTAAGCGCAATTGGTGCAACGATGGCACGTGGCTGGCTATGTATTGGTATTATACATTGCATTGATGTCGTGCATTTTAACGCATGTTGCATTTTAAGCTGCAAAGGAAGTGACAGTTTACCTGTACGAGTGCAGTAGCTTTATTCAATATTCGTGCAATGCTCGTTACAACTGCAAACCTTAAAGCAATAATGTTGGTCAGAAGGCATGAGTGTGAAACGGTAAATGCCAAACCAGCTTTCGGTTACTGCAAGTGCTATATTTCTACCAGCCGCAGTTATGGTCTGTACTTATGTCTTAAATTAGTTGAGTTCCGCTTTATATTAGGCTATTGCTTTGGTAGTGCTAGTGCTTCTGTGTTTTGACATAGTGTTGACATAGTGCTGACATACATTGACTTAGTGGTGGTGATAGGGCAATTACACTCAATTTTCGAGCTCACAAGCTCACAGCATAACCAAGGTGCTGGCCTTTCCGATGTGTCTGCAACCCGACAGCATCCATGAGCAAATATCAAAAATGTCAATGCAGTATAAGTTTGATAGAAGTGTCGACATATTAAGGACAAAAGTGTTACATTTTGAAGCAACTGTCTAATTGTATGTGAACGTTGATGCGTCCACCCAACGAAAGAATAAATCACAGTATTGCTAGTCCTATAACATTACTCTGCCCTGATTTGGAATTAAAGTTTACAAACACATAGAGAGTTGAGACATTGACTTTTATAAGACATAAAAGACCTTTTGCACGTGGCTCTTAGTCTTAGTAAAAGCTTTTGTGAGGGAATTTCGGCGAAAGCTATGGTGCTACCAACGAAGACTGACAGATGTTTTCTTTTAAAGGGACACTTTGTTGGCTTTATATTTGACTTAGGTGTCTAATTTCTGCATTGAACTTTAGCGAAATTTGATATATGCTGAGGCTGCTAAGCAGCTAATATAAAATTATTTGACGTTCTGTGTGCGTACCCATAGTTGTTGAAGTAGCATCAGCTGCTTATAAGAAAATATGGTGATCATATACCTAGCAACATCACTATACTTCCATGCGGATAAAGTCGTACCAATGACTATAAAAACAGGCGTGTGAACACGAATGACATTTAGACATGTAAACAAAAATTGACATTCTTAAGACGCATTATTCAAAAGTTATAAAGAACCACAATATAATAAAAACACAACCTATATTAAAATTGACTCAAAACCAAAGTTCTAAGTGCCTTGTCTGTTATTGAAAAAGCCGTTATACACACTCGCATATGAAGCCACATGTCTTAAAAATACCCACCACGTCGGCCGTTTCCACCTGATAATGATTATTATACAATTTTTTGCTTGGAAAAGCCGTTTGATTCAATAATTTTTCGCAACCGCAAATACATTAAATAACAAAGCACAATTTGTAGATGGTAAGTTGAGCTATAATGGTTAGTTACATCCTTAAAACGTAACAGCTTCTTGGGGCGGTTTTAAACTTAAAATCAAGCTCTGCATCCGCGCAGATATAGATATATTATTGATTCAGAATGTACAGTCCATTGAACACACGAGCAGTCATAGACTGTATATATAGGCTTGTTAAATATATATAAAGGTGGTGCAACAAAATTAAAGTAATTACATGTATTATATATTTATGCGCCCTCAGATGTTATTTACTAATTTTAAGACCTTTTTACATTACTTTTTAAAAATTTATCTCAATATTTGAATTAAAAATCTACACAATAAGCGAAACGCGGTTGGGGGTAGAAGACGAGCTTTCAGTTTATCTGATGCATTATTTTTATTTACGAAGCGTTCGTTGCTCTATAAATAATACTGTGCATGTTGTTAATTCTGCTGCCTGCTGCAGGGCTCAAAATGCTGGGACCGAAATAGTCTGGCACTTTTTCAATTTAATTGTACGCAGATGGTCAGGATGGGTCTATGGGGTTGCTAAAAGCGACAAAGACAATTATATTTGTGTGGTATTCATCAAATAGGGCATATACTAAAACTTAAAAATGTGACGTATAAAATTATAATTAAAAAATGTGATTTACATATTTTAAAACGTTTCGACATTGTAGCAACTAGGAGAAGAAATAAAGTGTCTTACGGGTTTCATCATCACAGCTTGCCCTTGGAGATATATTTTTATTTTTTAAACCTTAAGGATAGCTCATAAAGATTTATTTACTACCCTCCAAATTTAGAAGAATTACCGTTTAACGATGAAACATGCTATGCGTTGCAAAATCGAGCCAATATCATTAACATTTCCGAAAACAAAATAATACCCTATTTATAATTCACCGAAAAATAATTTTGTGAGCAGTACCACAAAAATTAAGTCGGTCAGTCACCATCACAAAAATATCACAATACAACAATCGTTGGTCTACCAAAACAGTGGCTCAAACAATAAAACGGCACTCAATTAAATTAAGACATAAGATCAGAGCATTCCTCAGCTGATGGAAATATAACTACATTTTTGTAGTGACTATAAACTGTTTTAACGTGCACCCTTTCTCACTCATACGTTTTGCCAAACGTTATTGCTCTAATGTTTGCTATAGTTACGGACATTGCACGAATATTGAACAAAGCTATTGCAATCGTGCAAGTAAAATACTACTTCCTTTGCACCTTAAAATGCATTAGTCGCTTCAAATCCACATTAATGCAATGTATAATACCAATACATAGTCATGTATTATTGCGCTTACATCAGCTACCGGGATTACTATTGCACGAAAAGCCCACTCGGCTTTACCATTGCAACCAAATTGATTTGAGTGCTTTTGTACCGACCAGACTCCTCGTAGTCTGCAGTTATTGAACACATATTAACGTGAACAACGCATAATTACTTAACTAATTAGTATGTACGGCCAAGTTTTAGAGCTTTAGAAATGTCATATTCGTGGCCAGCTATATAGAAAACTAGAAATGTAAAGGGGCTTAGCCCCAGGCCCGGGGCAACAAATTTAGCTCCGGGCTGATGCAACGTGGAAGCCCCGGTAAAAGTAAAATTTAGGTGCCGGGGTTATTGTTTCAGCAAATATATTTTTGGTACCAAATTAGTAGAACAGATACACAATCTGGAGCTGTAGCTGAAAATATAATGCTTGCTATTAACTAGGACAGTGCAAATTCCACAGCACCTTTCTGAAACTGTGAACTTTAGCTCACAACGTCCAGTTTATTAAACTAATAAACTAAAATCTTGAAACGATTTATGTTGAGTTTTTTATATTTCAACAAGATTATTACGTATACGGACAAACCTCGGATATGGTTTTTAGGAATAGTAATTTAACAATGATTTGGTTTTTGGTATATTCGCATACATGCCAGTGGGCTAGAACCCCCGCGCAGGGGGTAACCCCCGGTAGCCGGCGAAATTTTTCTGAGGGGAGGTCGGTACGGTAGTGAGAACCTTTTTGGTCACCGGCGTCAAATTTTCGCCTACGAGTTCACCTTACTCGGCGGGTTTGGGGGATCCAGATTTTCAGGAGGGGGATTTTACTCCCTGCCACGCCCCTGTCGGATGTGTGTATATGTGGTATATATGCTCTATATGCGCTGGAAAATCGAACTTAGCAAGCTTAGCCCCGACCCCGGTAGAATTGTTGCCCCGGTACAACACTACAGAAAACCCCCTTTGTAATTTTTTCAATTTAGCGCACTTTGAAAATTAAAAAAAGTTAGCTAATTAATAATTAGCCAATTAACAAATTCATTAGCATGTTTTTAACATCCTAATAGTAATATACACTAGATTCATCATCACCACGGCGAGATGTAGTATACGTACCAAAATAATAGCTTTACACTAATTATTTATTGAAAAATAAACAATTTTTCCTTGAAAATGCTAAAAATAGGCTAACACGCTTAACTAATTAGTTAATTACTAATTAACTAAAGCAAATTTTGACAAAATCTATATGTCTTGCACCTGACCGATATTAGGCCTTCCAAACATTTTTAATTGGCCCTGTAGTTATTGAGGTGTTCGACGGACAGACGGTGCCGATTTTTCCCCATCTGACGAAAACAAAAACGCTTCGCTCCGCTCAATTATGCTAAAATGTAGGTGTGTACAACGTTTCATGGGTATTCACATCTTGTATGAAATTTTTTTGTGATTGGTAAAAATATTTGAATTTGAAAGCGCGATAATCTGGGATGTTATTTTCGTGTATTAAGTTCGAATATTCGTATATTAAGCTCTGTTTTTAGAGAGTTCGAATCAATAGAAGTCGATTGCCCGTGCCTTACGTTAGCTTGGAGCACTATTTTTCAATTGCCAAAGATAAGCAAAACAATACTTTGTTTCGCTATAAAGGTTCGTTTCCAGCGACCGGTTGCATATTCATCTTTATAATGTTTGTTTTAATAGAACCGTTTTTCGGGACAAACAAACATGATAATAGCACTTTTACAAACATTTTTACATTTTTACCACTTTTACAAACATCGAATAGCCTCGATTCTGAACCCGCAGGGCGGTAAGGTCATGGCGGACTCTTATCACCGCCGCCCTATAGTTTTTAGAGGCAATATCATGTAAATAGATGAGTGCAAAAAGCGGCTGTTGTTCGATTGGTGCTTATTCAGCGTTGGACAGTCATTCAGTAACCATCTGAATGGATGAGTTAATTTTCAAGACATGTAAACACAAAATCCCAGAAACAGGAACCAAAACAGAAACAAAATCCGAAATCTTTATTCAGACATACATGTAAGACGTTTATGGCAATAGTCTGCTTATTCCATTAGTTTTTTATTCTTGTCCCCGGTGCAACTTATGTATATCACAAAATTGACTTTATGCAATTGCTTTGTGAATCATCGTTATGGAATGACTTCTCAGTATGCATAACTATTTAATAAGAAAAACTTTCTCAGGGGTAATGAACCGGAGACCCTTCCTTGAGTCAAAACCAGGGAGCGATGGATTTTACCAAGTGGTATTAAATGAAGAGAGGCACCCAACGGTTCAACCGTTTCATCGAAAATTATAAAAATGTTTAAAAGTGAGTGCTTTTCAATGAAAAATTAATAGTCGAGAAACCGCCTCACTGGGTCCCTGCGGCTCCAAATACGGTTCGTCGACCTTTTGCCACAAATATGGTTTTTCAAATGTCGGCGTGCTTTTACCGTACAATGAGTGTCTGGTTTTTTAGCTATGGTCCACAACTTGCTATATTATACCTTTTCACCGGTTTTACTGTCGATGAACACAATTCCCAGAACGCAGACTGTCTTCATTTGTTTGGGTATATATTGAATGCACGGCATCAAGGGTAGGCTATATAGTGTTTTCCAAAAGCTCAATACGATGGTTTGGTTATCTTGAGTATAGCATGGATATTCCAACTCAGTGACTTTCAGTAGATTCAGTCCGACGAACCAAATTTCCAAAGTAGAGTCTATTTTCAGATGTTTCGTTATAATATAGATATTTAGGTACGCGCATTAAATACGATGGTTTAGTTATCAAGACCACAATATGGCTGTACCATTTTGTTCTGAGTGTTTGAGGCTGTCTAATGTCGACCGTCGGCGAACCCCATTCATCGACAGAATTTCGCCTCACGTCACCTATTTTGTTATGCGTTGCTTTCTGTACCTCAGATAAGGTATTATCGAATTTGCGATATGCATATTAGGTGGTGTTTCTGAACTTCAATCGGACCGGCATTAGGCTTTAGGCTTTCCAGAGCATTTAAAGCGGCTTGTATCAAACATAAAGAATGTTACTGCTAATGACAGGTATTATGAAACTGTGCTTGCTCGGGTTCACCCTCGTTTGTGAGATGCTAGTATTTAGGTGACAGTATTATCCGCGGTAGTCTATAATTAAGATCCTTTTGGTTTTCATTGATAATGATCCTTTTTGTGTTCATTGCTTTTCTAAATTAAATTAGCACCAGTATGTTAAAAGATTTTAAACACTGTATCTGACACTAATAATTATTCTGTGGTGGCTTCACTGTGTGGTATATTTTTCGGCTGTTCGGCTTTTTTATTTGTGCAGGGTAATAAATTTATTGGACTAACGGTATTTGCAGATCTAAAAATCCTGTGGGACGGTTCCAGCTATGTGGAGCTTAGCGTATCACCTCATCGAAAGGCAACAATGTGTGGCCTCTGTGGAAATTATAACACCGATCCATCAGATGATGTTACGACGCCAACTGGGGAAAGACCTAATTCCATCTACGATTTTGGCATGTCTTGGAGATGGGGTTCGCTTAAATCGTGTGGTCTGGCCATGGATCGGGAATATTTGCGACAAATGGCACGGGATTTTAAAAAGCGAGTTTCACAAAAAATTCGATATTTGAACGAATTAGCACGTCAGTTTCAGACGTTTCCTTTGGATGAACGCGAAATTACCAATACTGCGTATCAGCCAGTGAACGAGAATAGTATATTGACTATCGTACCTCAACTTCGTAAGACAGGATCGATCAAAAGAATCTCAGCTGCTGTACCTCAAAAACAGTTTCCTAGTCAGCACATTACGTCGTGGCCTACTAGTAACCATGAAAAGTACATCTTTGCAGCTGTAAGTAAAAATTCAATTATTATTAATGTAGTGTGTACAGTACTCGTCACAATTGAGCTGGTCGTAACTTGTTCATGGAAAATAAAAGTTTCTTTAGAAATTTTACACCAAGTGCAAAATGATCGAAATCGCAATTGAACGAAATTTCGTTTAATCGGAAATAATTGAAATTTTATAAATTCGAAATTTATTTAGCTGCGATAATATCGAAATAGATCGAAATTTCGAAAATCAATCAAAATTTTTTTAATGCAAGTCAATCGATTATTTTACGCTTACGTCTAGCCATGACTGCAATATGTTTTTTGTTCATTCTATCGGTGCGTGTTTCTAAGATGTTGTTTGTGGCGAGTACTATTATAAAATTCAGTTATTGGTTTTCGCAGTGTTTCGAAAACGAACAGAGGCTCTGCGATGCAAGAGCACAGTTAGCGTCATCGATGCACGGACGCACAACACATGAAATTTTCTCCACTTCACACGCCTGTCTGTGTTTACCAAACGACATAGGACTGGAGTGTTTCTGGCCTTTGGGTGTATAAAAGTATGCGATAAAACACATTTGGGAACGTGTTATCAGATGTACTCAGTACGTAAATTATCTAATTCGGAAAATAGTGATCGCGAACAGTGCCTAAGTGTAGTTGCACCGCGAATTGGTACCGGTTATCAGAACGTAGCGAAATATAGTGGCGATTGTGTGTTGCAGGGGTGACATCTCTTAAATTCCGTGTGTGTGTGTGTGATCTGCCATAACTCGAGAACGCCTGAAACGATTTTCGTGATCTTGGGTTCATTCGAACCGGCATAGTCGATTTACTGATTATCTCCTAGCATTTTTTGATTTGGGCTCTGATTCCCTGGTCAGGGGTCAAAATGTTGGGTTTTTTGGCGCCGTTTTGCCCCATTTTAGTACCCTTCACGGAAGCAGGTTTATTCTTATCTTATCTATCGAATTTTTTCTGGATGGTTTTATTTCATAGTAAAATGATAAATGCTGATGCCTCTTTTGTTTTTCTATTAAGGCTCCGGTTCTGGATTTATGAGGTTTAAGGTACGGGGGTATGGCGCCCCAATGATTCCTTGACCCAAAATTTGAAAATTTATTTTGACGTCTTGAGCGGCTGATAAGTCTTATCTGGGGGTTTTCGGGCATGGGAAACTCATTGCCGGTATAGGTTTTACTTTGCGACCCATGGTTCCATGGGTACAAGGGTATGGCGCCCCTTTGGTTCGGGGTCAGGGTTTTATTTCATAGTAAAATGATAATTGCCGATGACCCTTTTTGTTGTTCGATTAAGGCTCCGGTTCTGGATTTATGAGGTTTGAGGTACGGGGTATGGCGCCCCAATGGTTCTTCGGCCCAAAATTTGAAAATTTATTCTGACGTCTTGGGCGGCTGATAAGTTTTACCTGGGGGTTTTCGGGCATGGGAAACACATTGACGGTGCCGGCTTTGCTCTGCGACCCATGGGTAGGGGGTATGACGCCCCATGGTTCCAGATCACAGGTCAAATTGAGGCTTTTTAGTACCCTTCACGGAAGCAAGGTTATTTTTATCTTAACATTCTAATTTCTTTCTCTGGTTCGTTTTATTTCATAGTAAAACGATAAATGCCGATGGCTCTTTTTGTTTTTTTATTAAGGCTCCGGTTCTGGATTTATGAGGTTTGAGGTACGGGGGTATGGGCGCCCCAAGGGTTCCTCGACCCAAAATTTGAAAATTTATTCTGACGTCTTGGGCGGCTGATAAGTCTTATCTGGGGGTTTTCGGGCATGGGAAACTCATTGCCGGTATAGGTTTTACTCTGCGACCCATGGTTCCATGGGTATAAGGGTATGGCGCCCCTTTGGTTCGGGGTCAGAGGTCAAAATAAGGGTTTTTACACCTTTTTAGTACCCTTCACGGAAGTAAGGTTATTTTTACTTTAACTATCGAATTTTTTTCTGGATGGTTTTATTTCATAGTAAAATGATAAGTGCCGATGCCTCTTTTTGTTTTTCGATTAATGCTCCGGTTCCTGGATTTATGAGGTTTGAGGTACGGGGGTATGGCGCCCCAATGGTTCTTCAACTCAAAATTTGAAAATTTATGCTGACGTCTTGAGCGGCTGATAAGTTTTACCTGGGGATTTTCCGGCATGGGAAACACATTGCCGGTGCCGGTTTTGCTCTGCGACCCATGGGTACGGGGTATGACGTCCCATGGTTCGAGATCACAGGTCAAAATTGAGGGTTTTAGTACCCTTCACGGAAGTAAGGTTATTTTTATCTTAACATTTGAATTTCTTTCTCTGGTTCGTTTTATTTCATAGTAAAATGATAAATGCCGATGGCTCATTTTTTGTTTTTCTATTAAGCCTGCGGTTTTGGAGTTATGGGGTTTGAGGTACGGGGGGATGGCGCCCCAATCGTTCATCGACCCAAAATTTGAAAATTTATTCTGACGTCTTGGGCGGCTGATAAGTTTTACCTGAGCGTTTTCGGGCATGGGAAACTCATTACCGGTATAGGTTTTACTCTGCGACCCATGGGTACAAGGGTATGGCGCCCCTTTGGTTCGGGGTCAGAGGTCAAAATAAGGGTTTTTACATCATTTTAATTCCCTGCACCGAAGCAAAGTTATTTTTATCGCAACTTTCGAATTTTTTTCTCTGTAGGTTTTATTTCATAGTCATATCATAAATGCCGATGCCTCTTTTTGTTTTCCGATTAAGGCTCCGGTTTTGGATTTATGAGGTTTGAGGTACGGCGCCCCAATGGTTCCTCGACCCAAAATTTGAAAATTTATTCTGACGTCTTGGGCGGCTGATAAGTCTTATCTGGGGGTTTTCGGGCATGGGAAACTCATTGCTGGTGCTGGTTTTGCTCTGCAACCCATGGCTGCATGGGTACGGGGGTATGGTGACCCCATGGTTCGGGGTCAGAGGTCAAAATGCAGGTTTTTAGTACCCCTCACGGAAGCAAGGTTATTTTATCTTAACATTAGAATTTTTTCTGTGGTTGGCTTTATTTCATAGTAAAATGATAAATTCCGATGCCTCTTTTTTGTCTTTCGATTAAGGCTCTGGTTTT
Source organism: Trileptium ribeirensis (assembly GCA_030248225.1). Taxonomy (NCBI): domain Eukaryota; kingdom Metazoa; phylum Nematoda; class Enoplea; order Enoplida; family Thoracostomopsidae; genus Trileptium; species Trileptium ribeirensis. Next base: position 66,365 of record JASANE010026162.1, read on the forward strand.
GGAGTTATGGGGTTTGAGGTATGGCACCCTGGTGGTTCCTCGACCCAAAATTTGAAAATTTATTGTGACGTCTTGGGTGGCTGAAAAGCTTCACTAGGGGGTTTTCGGGCATGAGAAACTCATTGCCGGTGTTGGTTTTACTCTGCGACCCATGGTTCCATGGGTACGGTGGTATGGTGACCCCATGGTTCGGGGTCAGAGGTCAAAATGCAGGTTTTTAGTACCCCTCACGGAAGCAAGGTTATTTTTATCTTAACATTAGAATTTTTTCTGTGGTTGGCTTTATTTCATAGTAAAATGATAAATTCCGATGCCTCTTTTTTGTCTTTCGATTAAGGCTCTGGTTTTGGAGTTATGGGGTTTGAGGTATGGCACCCTCGTGGTTCTTCGACCCAAAATTAGAAAATTTATTGTGACGTCTTGGGCGGCTGAAAAGCTTCACTTGGGGGTTTTCGGGCATGAGAAACTCATTGCCGGTGTTTGTTTTACTCTGCGACCCACGATTCTATAGGTATGTTGGTATGGCGCCGCCATGGTTCATGGCCCCAAAATTCCTAATTTTACTTTTACGTCCTGTTACGTTGGTGATAGCTTGCACTTGGGGGTTTTGGGGCATGGGAAACTTATTGCCGGTGTTAGTTTTGGTCTAACTTGTGTGGTTTTGTGTGATATCCACATATAGCATATCAACGTATGCTATCGAGAGCTCATTGGCTGTGTACGCAAAAGGCGTAGGTGTACCTATGATTCACTACGTTGTGCAATCTCAATAGAGTTACTAGTATAAAGGTATTAACCGCATTGGTAGGTTTTAAAATCGTGAACAATCCATTGGTATGCACCTAAAAAGACTCACAAATTGCAGCTCATTAGCGTTACACCGAGGTTTGTCAAAGGAAATTTCCTAACTTATTAAATTTATGTAAAAAAATAATTGGGCATTTTGAATAGAAGTTCGTAGCATTGTTGGTTTATTAATAATCCTTGATGTAGGTTCAGACAAAAATAGGTCAAAACCTTCAAATCCAGTTCAATTACTTAACCTCGTTTTAATTTGTGGTTGTTTATTATAGCATTGCATGATGATTATATTATATCATCATACAGTCCCTGATCTGAGCAAAAGCCCTTATATAAAATAGTTATTGACAATAATTTTTCTATTTTATCACTACAAAAGATTGTAGCGACAATGTCTATGACTTGAGCAAGCGCCCGTACCGCTGCGTAATAAAATTAATAATCGATATATATATATATATATATAGCTGTAATTGCAAAGGCCTCATATTCATCTTGTTCAAAGCAAAGATCCTTAGCGACCTGTGCTCACCACTGTTATTCACCGCAGACCTGTTCTGAGCAAAGACCAATAACATCGAGTTCTTTTGCAATCTGTTGTTGGCAGCAACTAAGTAAATGCCCTTATTTGTTCTCGTATTCTATAAAACTATTTTTAGTAGCAAATTATTTGGATTGCTATGTTTTGACATAGCCGTGGTTTGTTTTTTTAGGACACAGGTTTTACTTCTTGCTGCGAATCGACTGGTTTGTTACTCCGAATGCTTGGTTACCAGTGTTTCAGCTTGTACATACTTGCTGCTGATGTGATTAGATGACGCAAGTGCAATGTTAGTCTTTCAAATAAACCGCGAACGACAACAAACATTCAGTGACTCATAAGCAATGAACACCTGATATTTGTGCTCGAAATCAGATGGAAATCGCGGAGCTGTCGAACTTGCAAAATGTTTTAACCTATTTGGATTCACTATCGGCGAAACCTCAGTACAATGTAGCAGTGTGATTATTCGGTATCGGTGTTCCGAAACTTCTCCAAAAACCCGGAGTTATTTTTTCACTTCGGGGCCGCGAAGAGGGAGCACCTGAATTGTTTTTCGGCAATTAAAACGCTACGCACAGTGAGAACAAGGGATGAAGCATAAAACAAACGTATTTACTAAAACATTGACTTCATTAATTCCTCTTCTGCGACTTTGTATCAAACAGAAGATTCGAAATTATTCTCGGTTAATTGTGTTAGTACCCAAGTTGGGGTCAATCAATTAAAAGCTCAATTTTTTCCGAAATTGTATTTAATTTATACATAAATACAGACTGAAGTAAAGTTGCATAATAAAAATCTTGGGGTTATAATCCTGCGGTCGGAGCTGGCATATCAGGTCGCGGCGAGGCAAGTCGGGGTCAGTCAGCCCATCCGCGTCGGAATACCGAGCTCAACAAACTGGCCTAAAACGATTTGTCACACCTTTTTATCTTATGTCTTGCGCGTATGGAATTTAAGCCTTTATGTATTCCTGTGTCAGATCGGCTGCCAGAAATGTTTCTGTTTACATTCCGAATGGTTGCATAAACATTGTCAAAATATATCGTCAAAAATTTTCAGGTATCAAAAAATAGAGTGCACAAGACATAAACAGCTTAGCTTTTTGTATTTTCGTGGAATCAGCCAAACATCCCTTTTTTTCGCAAATCGCTATAAAAAAATTCACAGGGCATTTACTGTTGCGTAGCATGGCTCATTATATCGAAATACATTAAACCTAGGAAAATCACGTTAAATGTGTTTCCCGTATGTTATAAGATAGCCAGTACTACATATGAGTCCGCTTTATGTGCGTACACCTCCGCTTCGTTAAGTCCATTCGCAATAATTTTTTAAACCGATGACCGCGCACAAATCACGTTTTATCTATCATGTACACGAACACGACTGCGAAAACCAACACATAGACACTGTTTGCGGTAACTATTTTTGTGATGTATCGTCGCAATTTCATGGCTACCTGCACGACATAACGCGTTCATCTATTGAGTATTTCGTATACAATAATAATAAATGGACGAGAACATAGCTGTGCGATGCAGCATGTCGCTTGATGGACCCGGACAAACATACGAAATGAATAATGTGCTCGTACGCAAATTGTGTCGTTGCATCACAGATCTCCTGTTCGCGTTCGCTAATCTGCGAACACAGAGGACGTAAATGTGAACGCAATGGAAGATGTTCACAGCAACGATGATTGAGAGTGTATTAGCGAAATACTTTTCGATTGTGATATTGCTCAATTACGACTAGAAAGCTTGAGTTTCAACAACTCTTAGTCATTCTGTAATGTGTGCCGGGAACCAAGCAAATATCTTAACTCGATTTGCATAATAAGCTTGTTCTTCGTGATGACTACGATGTAGCTAATATTTAACAGAGCAATTCTAAAAATTGTTTTGCGCTAGAAATTACACCAAGATATAATTACAGTTTAATTTCTTCTGGTACAAGTGAGTGATTACAGTACGAAAAACTTCAATGTTCATATTTCGAAACTATGTTTTACCATAATTAAGGGCTCTTGCTCAGATCAGAAATGTGTCGGAACTGTAGCTTTTCATAAAATTTCTAACTGTCTTCTACATTATTGCAACTATGTCTGGAAACTGGAGGTGTAACTGCTCCAAACCAAGTGGTACGTATTGGTATGTTAATCTGCTAAGCAGTGTTGTAGGTATTGGTAGCAAAAAAGGGCGTACATAGGTTTTAATAAAGAACCTATGTACATAATCTAAAAAGATGGCAGATTTTCATAAAACTGCTGTATCTTTTACTTATTGCAGAAATATATCTGAAAACTGGAGGAGTAACTGCTAAAATACTGTTGTGGGTGCCTTTTTGGTTATAGAACAACCATCGACATGTTGGACCTCGAGCAAAGCTGCGCCACAAAGGTTGCCGGTCTCCCGCAAAGAAAAAACAGATATCTGTTTGTCGCTTGCTAAAGAAGTCGTCACTGTTCGATTCGTGTCGCCAAATTGTACCCGTTGAACGATATGTCCGGTATTATTTATACTGCTGTTACGTCTAGTTCGGATTGCACTATGAAAATATATCCAAAGTATCAAGAATAATAATTGTTTTAAAGCAAATAATTTTTCAAGTAGGACACATAATGAATTCTAGGCCTGTTGTGCATAGGGTGATTTTCAGTATCAAAAAACCATACTTGCAGCAATCGCGTTATAATGCCTATACATTGCATATAGTGCGTATTTTTAAACGTGCAGTAAGTATGATATTAATACTTACACAACAGGATATAACGGAAACCTACAATGCACAATAACCAAATAACAATAATTAGGAATTCCAAAAACGTATAGTTGAAAGAATTGTCCGCAAAATCCGAGGATAAGGATCTCGTTGAGGCCAAAGTCCAGGCTTCCAGCGGACATGTTTATTGGGTCGCCTCGTGAATATAGGGCCACCCCCCTTGCGTAAAATACTCAGGATACATAGATGTCACTGATAATGGCAGTGAGTAGTTACGTAGTTATGAGCATTTATGACAGTGTCAACATTCCAAAACATCGAACATTCTATAAATTACGTCAGACTGATTAATGCTGTCGCTTTTTGCGGAGCCCTGCGCAGCCAGGAATGCGACACTGCTTTTACACTAGGCTTTCTTATATAAATTGTGTCACGCTGAATGTGCACGTCACGCATGAAGCATAGACTAGGTATTTTGGATTTCGCTGTGTATCAAGGTAAATGTCTTACGGCAGTTAATATGCTGCCAGCGCGAAAGCCGGCCTTTGGCCGCCGCGGGCCTTCGGTCCGCTTCGCGCCAGTAGTATGGCAGAGTGCGCCTGTGGCCCCAGTTTTTCCGGAAAACAGTATTTTTTAAGTTATGACATTTGTAAAAAATACAAACTTACTCTGTTGTTTCATCCCTCGTTTGGTATGTGTTAAAATAGCGAAAACACTATTACACCCTTACGGATGTGTCAATATGTAGAAAACAGTATCATACCCTTACGGATGTTTCAAAATGATAAAAACACCCTTATGGATGTGTTAAAATGTCGAAAACACTATTATACCCTTATGGATGTGTTAAAATGATGAAAACTACATTACCCAATTCCGGATGTGTTAAAATGTCGAAAACAGTATCATACCCTTACGGGTGTGTCAAAATGTCGAAAACACTATTATACCCTTATGGATGTGTTAAAATGATGAAAACAACATTACCCCCTCACGGTTGTGTTAAACTAGCGAAAACACTATTACACCCTTACGGATGTGTCAAAATGTCGAAAACTATATCATACCCTTATGGATGTGTGAAAATGTCGAAAACAGTATTATACCCTTACGGATATGTCGAAAACAGTATCATACCCTTACGGATGCGTCAAAATGATAAAATACTATTATACTCTTATGGATGTGTTAAAATGTCGAAAAGACTATTATACCCTTATGGATATGTTAAAATGATGAAAACAACATTACCCCATTACAGATGTGTTAAAATGATAAAAACAACATTACCCCCTCACGGTTGTGTTAAAATAGCGAAAACATTATTACACCGTTACGGATGTGTCAAAATGTCGAAAACAGTATCATAAGATGGTTTAAAAGGAAGTCTCCCAATTAGGGGGTACCTCCCATTTGCAAAAGTTCGTCGATACTTGCGGCACGTCTTAAAGAAATGAAACGAACAAAAGTTCATCAAAATCCATGAAGCAGTTGAAAAGTTACATCATGAAAACCAATAAAATGACATTATTTTTTAATTCAAAGGGGGGTGGGTTGTGAAAAAAGCATAGAGGATGCCCAACAATTAATAGTGTCCATGCGTTTTCCTGCGCAACAAAAAAACCGCATAAAAATCCATAAACAGTTTCAAAAGTTATGATCAAAAATATGTGACAAATCCAAAACTTGGGACTCAGACACATAGACTGACATACGGCAATTACATTATAAGATTCTGTTTGAATTCAAACATTATTTAAGCTGTTTATTCTACAAGAAGACGCGCTCCGAACATAATGTGCTATAATTTATTGGATTGTGACTAACAGTGGTAACACCCTACATATTTAACAACAAACAAACGTCATGTTGAGGTGCCACATTGAAGTTCGAAAATTCCCGCTTAAATGCTTCTGATCAATCCATACTATGCCATCCTTAGTCTGGTTGAACAGGTTCAGTTTGAATATACACCACTTTTTTGACTGAGTCAAACAACTTCCACAGGCAACCAAAACCCAAAAATAAAAACCTCCGACAAGGTTGAAATGAAAAATCTTGTGGGAAGTAGCTGTTACATAGTGGGTGGTCGTTGGTAAGTCATGGTCACGGCCAGAAATCATTTCGATCGATTACGATTTTGGAGCAGTTAAATTAATAAATCTTAAATTTATAAAAATTAAGATTATTTTTTATTGGAACTGAATTTTGATCGATTGGGATTAACCGAAATTGCAATCGACTACGATTTCGATCGTTTCTAATGCATTTATTTTTGACCGAGGCTGTGTAATCGGTATGTACCATTTTATGCAGCCTGAACTTCTTACTTTTTTCTGGTACTGTCATTTATGTCACCTGCCTGCTAGCTAATACGGATCCGTTCCTAGACGAACATTGCTGAACAAATCGGAAATATGTTCTGTCAGGGCACAAAAAATTGTGGCGTAGTTGATCGCGGTTGCGTTAGTGTAACAATAGTATGTATGAATTTTATTTCACACAAATTACATAGATTTGTTAAGTTTGCAATAAATTTACATCGTACACTATTGATGACTACTAGTTTTTAAATAGACTCCAACAGTACTCACTACATTTGATCGCTTTCTGGTGGAAAAAAATTTATTGTAAAATTTTGCAGTTTTTTGTTAGTTCGCTCGGAATGCCACAGTCATTATGTGGCGAATACTGTTAAGTAGTTTACTATAAAAAATACATTTAAGTTACACTCTTAACAAATCCTGAAACTTAACAACATTACTTGGACATGGCTTCAGCACCAATACAGTAGTAACCAGAAATGACTGTCGTATGTCGAACGAACGAGCGTCGAACAAAAACCGAACGAAATTTACCTATCCACAAACAACTCTCGAACAAACTGCTAACCGATTCCGAACGACTTCTGAGAAAGCGCTTAACATTTGCGAACACGATATATTCCAACATTTCGAAGAAAACTTGATATTTTCTAACGAATCTCAAGCGAACGAACAACGCTTATATCTGGCGATCACTCTAGTCTTTGTGTTGTTGCAGATCCTGCCGTATCGATAGCTGTGAATGCTCTGCAAATGATCGTTGTCATTGTGAATCTTTTTTCGCGTTCATACGAGCTTGTGAAAATGTGTCAGTTTCCGAAGACGAGTCTCATATTCCGCTTAATTGGCGATTATCGTCCGGGTGTTAATTAAATATTATTTTAATGAGCAAATAAGCCTACCAGATTTAAACGTTGAAGAACAAGAATTTGGTCAATATGTACATATCAATGTCGCCGAAGATGACAAATAACAATGTACCTACAAGTCTGAAGTCTGTATAGTTTAATGGTCGAAATAGGTCGACTATTCTCTATTATAACACCAGAACCTTACATAAACCTACCATACTGCATTTTTTTGTAATTTCTGTACATTATAGATTCCATTTATTCAGTACTAAATCCATAACACAGTCGTTCTATAAAGTCAAAAGTATTTGTATGACAGTTAACGCTATTTTTGAGTGCAGATGCCATAAAAACGTATCATGTTTATTAATCATGGTTTATTTTGCTATAACTATTCCTATATATGTCACAAAATTAATTTCTTGAGTATAAATTGCATAGGATAGTATTTTCGCCCCCAAAAAATGTGACAATTTGGGTTATTAGAATTTCCGGTATATGTTTGGAAGTATTTTTATTTAGAAGACACAGACCTTTCGTTCTTGAAGGATGGACACAGAAATCTTCAGCAGTGCTTTTGACATAACTAGGCATAACTTGGGTCTTACAAGGCGAGGGGAAATGGATTGAGTTTGACTACGCTGCGCTTAATTATCATTTTTATCGTTTCTAATTCAGGTCCTTAAGCCCACTGAAAGTCACATGGTCGCAATTTCACCCCAGCTATATGGTAATGGTACGGTCATTTTAATCATATATCAAAATGGACCCGAAAACCTAGATACGTTCGATTGACCTACATACATACTTTTTGGAAAAATGGCGAAATTTGACCATTTTTGGTGCCAAGTTTTGCTTCGGTACCGTCTCGCGAGGTTAATAACACAGCCAATATGGGGTTAAAGCAATAAAACCAACGCGTTTAAAACGTTAAATCACCTCATCGTTCGCAACGAACAAACTAAAAAAGTGATTTGTAAAAAGTTTGAAATTTCACTTTTTTGGGAGTATTTTTTTAACACTTGTTTGTATGTAGCTCGAAAACGACAGCGCTGCCACAAATGCATAGCAGTTAATTTGTAGCTTTCGATGAACGGATTTTGAGATTCAGTGTCCGTTTTTCTCGCGAAGGCTCTATCTAGAGATATAGGTTGCGAAATATTGATACTCGGATGACCAAATTACCAAAAACGTGACACTTAGCCTCTTTGGTGCACATTTTGATGCGGAACACATGGTCGGCTAGTTTAGCGCCTGATTAAAGGGCACAAATAGACTGGATCTATGATAAAATAAAATTCCTTAGAAGATTCATCTATCCTGTGATGAGTTATGATCGCCGGACAAATCAAATAAGTTTTACGATTTTTCTCGCTGGCAAAGCTATAGGTGGAAAATCTGCTCGCTCCGTTTAAAACATTTACGTAAGCATCTACAGCGAACATTAGCTTTGTGAATTTCATCTTGTTCTGTGATAAACTCAAAATAAGGGGAATAAGCGAAGTTGAGGCACGTTATGGCGGTGTCTGTATGCTGAGCACAAGCATGCGATTAGAAAAACCTTAATAGCGGCTCGCATTCTAAGACCGCCGCACTATGCTACATGTTCTTAAAGTGTATATATTGTTACGGTTCTCAGCATATTATAATAAATTTTTCAGTGTGAGACTTTCAACACAAATACATATCTATGCGACGGTGATGTCATAGCAATTAGAGTTCCACTTAATATCAAGAAAATCTTTGTAAAACATAAAAAAATTGTTTGATATTTGTGTAAAACATAAAAAATTGTTTGCAGCTAAGGGTTTTGGAACTATGCTTAAGAAGATTGTTAAAAGCCTTAGACGTGCGCTAAACAGAATGCTGTTAACAGTACATGCATTACATAAATTTTGTGACAAAATTTTATTAAAAGTGCCACCAGTATATACAAATATGTTTAGTATATATATGTACATATGTGATAAATTAATATATGTGCATATAAACCGTGTAGTGGTGTATAATTAAGCATTTACATTGTGTTTTCTTTAGCATAATTATACTTCGAGCTACTGTTAAGAAGTCGCTGAAATTGGATATCGTTCACTAGGGGTAATTTCCGAACTGAGGGACCTCCAGGTATAATTTTGGTGGTTTGGAGAAGAGGGTTTCAGTGTGGTTTTATAGTCTCACAAGAATATATTAAACAACATTGCGAATCTGGCGCTGATTTAAAGTGAGCAGCTTTAGACTAAGGGAATTGCATCTTGTCATCATAGGCCCACTTTATACTGTGTGTATTGTGAATAATTCTTTACCACAAAATATAGTTTCATGACGTTGACAGGGCAAGAATATATGTATAATAGAAGGTATAGATAGTACGATTGTGTATAATCAGTTATAATCATCTTTGTGTCCAAAATCAATCCAGGATGTAAGTAGGTTGTGCTGGCGTAGATATACTAAGTGTTAGACTAGTATGAGCCTTATACTAAGACTTAGTAGGGGTACTACTGCCCCCTGAACTCTACTCAGTAAACTGTGCTTTTTAAGAATGTTACTCCGCTAGGCTTTACTTAGATTAGCATTGTTATGGCTATATGTGTTCACATATTGCATATTCATTTCACGTTTTTATATTCTGTTCTTTTATCGACAGCGAATATATTTGTTTCTAAGTATCTGTTAATAACGAGCAAATCGCAAACGTTTTACAGTGTGGTATCATGATAGGTACTGACGATGTGTTAAAATTCCACATAGAGCCTTAGGTAGAATTGATGACTATTCTAATTTTAATAAAAAAGGCTTGACTGAGCGCGATAACCATTTCACAGTCAGAGTAAAAACTAATGTTAGCTTGAGCTGTGAAAAGAATTGCTGTTTAAAACGTCGATATTTCGTTTCTGCATACAAGTGTTCATCACTTACGCAGCAGGTGCAATTTGAGTAGTGACGAAATAACTTGTCCTTTCCGTCCGTACAAGAGCAGTGAATAAAAACTTTTAAAATATAACTAAAACAATAATTTGTCTATCGGTCACAAATTCGAGCCGGCGTCGGGAATGAAACCTTGTTGCAAGCGGTTTACGCATACTAACAACCTTTCTAGGAGCATAGTTGCTGCGTTCTACAACGCATAATCTACATGTGAGTGTTTGGCAATGATGTTTCGATGTAATTGTTCACTAATGACTATGAACGGGTTGAACACTGCTTTTGTCATTATGATGATTTTATTCTGCGTTTGGGTGTATAAGAATTATTATGACATTTAAAATTCACATTCAATACTGCAAACAAATTTGGCAGTTTATCTTTATCCTGTGTATTCATATTGAATAAAATATTTGCAGTTCGTTGCAATAGTGACTTTAACTGTTTATCAGTTATATTAAGAGTCGATGATAGTCGACTCTGCTGAAGAGTCTGACGTGACGCTTTTCGGTTTTTCCAGATTATCGCCTGCACATCAAGGTCGTTTTCACTTTGTGTGTCAGAAAAATGACAACCCAGGGCTCTGTGCTGGTACGGTATCAATGTGTCGGACCGGGTACAGGCTTAAATGTTGAGCCGGCGGGTAGCTGGTGTCCGTAACGGTTACAATCCTACGTGTTCAAAACAAGCGGTATTGTCGAAAGTACTACACTCTAAATATTTTTCATGAAATTTAGAATAAGTTTTATTGGTTTTTGTACTATCATATACTCTTTTAAAATTCAAAGAATATTTACTTGAAATTTCAAAGAATTGTCTTTTTAAGAAATATCTTATTAAGAAAAATTATCTTTGAAATTTCAAAGTATAGTTCCTTGAATTAAAAAAAATATTCTGGTGGTGGAAAAATCAAAGAAACTTCATTTAACTTCATGAAAACATTTTCAGTGTAGGTGAGTCCGGATAGTTAGCGTCATCAAAAAGCCATGATCACCTCGTTTTACTGAGCATTACCCAGAAAACTTGGTGGTTCTTTTTAGCACCCGATATCCAAGTTAGTAGGCCACTGCGTGGGTGCCTTTATTGTGCAGCGGACTCTATTATATATATCTAAATTGCTTCTTGAGCACTGTTTAAAAGAGCGGACGACTCATTTTCTTTAGCGGATTCCATTCCAAAGGCTCAGTCAGATGATATCCGCCCTAAGAACAAAACTATTTGATGACGAAGATCAGGGGTCAGGGAACTGTCCAATTTCACAAAATTCTTAATCGGAAAACCTTTCGTTTAAGATGGCTGGTTTGGCGATAGGCAAGTTTACGATGAAGCTGGGTCAATTTCTTGGTTCTGTAGCCTGTGTTAGTTATTACTAAGCCAAATGCAGAAGAATCCGATTTCGATGATACCCGTGGTCTCAAAAGTTTTTGAACGCATACGTTTCTGTGACAACCCCACCCATGTTCTTGGACCACCAAAACCCAGATCCCAGGTTCCTGTGCCCCAGCTTTTACGTTACACCCCTCTCATGTTTTTGGACCATTAAATATACACGCAACTCATGTTCTTGGATCATCAAATTTGCCCCACCCATGTTTGGAGCACCAATTAAACTTTCAATTTCCTGGGGAGCAGGAAAATTAAAAAAAATTTCGAAAAAGTTCCACCAGGGCCTGGAAAGGGCTGAGTTCCAGAGAATACTCCATTAACCACCGTGTATGAATTTGTTGTCCAGGAAAGCTTCGGGATAGCTGAATTGGTGCAGTATCTTGGGGGTCTGAAATCAGTTTAAAGAACATGGATGGTGTGGAAATTTGGTGATCAAAGATCTTGCAAAGGTGTCGATGTAGTGGCCCAAGAACACGGATGGGGTGTAAGTCGGTGGTCCAACAAGATGGGAAAAGTCTGGATTACTAGTGGTCCAAAAATATCGGCGGTAGTCGTGTATATGACACACCAAGTGGGTCATTAAACCTGTGGGAAGGGCAAGCACTTAAACGATCACGGGTGATAATATGGAAAGGCTCAAGCCACACTCTTCTGTAGTCTGCTATCGTTGACTTTTGAATCATCAAAACTTCTTTATAAAATTTTTGTATGACACTCCGTTATACTGATGTCCTTTTCCGATAATTTGATTGTTTTTCAAAAACCCCCAATGATTGCAGGGCCCTCAAGGAGCTTTGGAGCATCGGTTATCCCACAAAAATTTTGTGTGCATTTCCCTAATAGGTCGCTAATAATCAGTGACGTTAGACCAGGTGTACCAAACATCAGTGGCTCATATTTTTACACTAATCTCATTGATTACCAGCAGCCTGTTATATTATACTTGGCGCCATCCCAGCAAGCCTTGCGATGATAACCAATTAAATACCCTGGTACCTTGGGAGGGACTTACTAATGCAATCCTTGGGGGTATGCCTAAAAAGACTATCAACTGAAAGGTTAATAATACGAGGTTTCCCACAAGTAACGCCCCTGCATTAAAGTGACCCAGAATGCCAAATATAAACATCTAAAAGCGTTTTGGTATGCACATACTCTAATATATAACTTAGGTTTTAGATGAATAACACCCTCAGTGCTAACCTGGGTGCCTCCATTCTTCTAGTCACACACTTCGGCATACTTTTTGAGCCATGTCAGGCAATAGATGGGAGAGCTCCACCGATATAGCCTCTTTCAAACGCAACAGGACTTATGGTTTGCGTTTATATACATTCTTCAACACTTCCTACGCATAAAAGTTAGGAGGGTTTAGATCAGAAGAGCGAGCAGACCATTCGACAGGTCCTCGTCGCCCCATCCAACGATCAGGGAAGGTTTCATACAGCCAACGGCGCGCAACCATTGCAAACTGAGGAGGAGCGCCAGCCTGCATAAGCCTAGAAATATTTGATAACTGTAGAATATTAGGATAAAATTAGGATTATGCCCATACTACAAAATTAACATCTCGTGGTTCGGCAGTATTCTTGTTCAAATGCCCGTCTACTTCTCTTGACTATCGTGCCAACATTTCATAGCCTTCGTCCGCTTTTGAACTCCATGTCCGCTAGAATTTTAGAACTATTCGTAGAAGGTTGTTCCCAGTGTTTTACAAGATTTTGATAAACCGTTGTAATTTGCCAACCCAATTTAGTTACTTTTAGGTTGGATACAACATTATATACGAGTTGTGTTTTGCAGATATCAGACATCAGTACGTTGGTTTCTTGTTGCCTAACTGCTAACATTCGCCCCTAGGTTCTAGTACCTACTTAAATTTTTTGACCTAACCCTTACTTTTCTTGCGTTCTCATTTGAAAACTAAATCACACCATACGAAAGCAGTCAGTACCTTTTAAAAACGTACTAAAATTGGAAACACGTCCGTATCATGAAAAGTGTTGCGCAAAGTCAAATTAATCTACATGCTCAGTGTATGCATGTACTTCCTCAAAACAAGCATTTTAAAAATTTATATACACTGTAGCTAGCTAGCTACACACGTGTTATCTTTAACGTTTCTAAAAGTTGTGCACGGTGAGCAGAAAAATCGTCTACTGCTAACGCGATAGCCTATTAATACTAAATCGAATAGAATTAAATAATTAAAAGAGATTCGTTATTAGGTAAAGTATTGTGTCCAAATTACAATTACTTGTATTTAAAGCAAACACCTGGACTACTTATGAATCATGTGTGTCTGTACGCTTCGTACTTTTACTTCACTAATCTTGCTTTTGGGTTAGCTATTTTTCATAAGTTAATAAATCAACTTTCCGGTAAGGCGACGGAAAACAAATTCTAGGTAACATTCAAAATACCTAATATATATATACCCGGATGGATACCCACCCAGCTGCTGTATATATCCGGGAACCCGACGCAAAGCTCGGGCAGTCGACAAGTCGGGCACGCGATCTCTGGTACCCAGGTAGCAGTGTCGATGCTTAAGAACAGCAATAAAAATAACTACCCCAGAGGATATAGACGACAGTATCGAAAGGCAAGAATGAAAGTTGCCGACATGCATGAACACCACGAGGAACAGGTTTTGGGCGTCTTAGTAAGAGAAATGGTTTTGGCAGAAACCATAAATTTTCAAATGCAAATAACCGGAAAGTAAACTGTATTTTCAACATATACGAAAACTCGGAACGTTAAATAGTTGATTTTCCTCCCAAGTCAACTTTGAGGTATTTCAGTAACAAATGGTTTGCTGATGGGTAATGTATCGGTTTGAATCGAACGACCGTATGTTGTCGCACCAAATAAAGACGTCTAAACATTAGTTTTGACAACATGCATTTTTGGTATCCGACGAAGAGGTCATCAAATGGTGTGGAACCTAACATGGTCGTTATTACTCAACAGCGTTTTACAACTTTCCAAAGCTGACCATCTGCGCACGATTTAAGCACAGTGATAAACGGGGAGGTGGATATTGAAAAAATAAGTTCTTGGCTTTCAGTAGCAATTTTTTCTGGAATAAAAAATATGGTGTCAAACCGTCAAAATATGGCGTGACGGTATGGACTTGCGGTTTATTCGATGCTACTTCAAAGGTCACAAAAACAAATTATGTCCGCAGAGCAATCATAAACTTGTGACCTGGCTTAAATGTTTCGACTGCGAATTACAATGTGACTTTTAAAAAGCTTTAAATGCTTGATATAACTGCAACCGGAAGGAGCAATTCAAATACCATTTGGCGGTTTTTTAACTACAAGGAAATAGTTTTGGTCGATTGTAATCTAATAAAGAATCTAGATATTGATCGGTCTCACACTACCTGTGACAGACAGCGTGGAGTAGCTGAAATTATCCAGATAAAAGAAATGCTATCAATTCACGACAGGTATAGATTTCGACATCTGATCGAACAGTATTTGTATACTTTTTCTATAACTGGCATCCAGTCAAGGATCGATTGAATGTATACTTGTATATCTATACTAACTGACATTCTATATGTGGTCCTGGAGTGGTTCAGTTATCTGACCACAGGCTTTAAGACAAAAAATTACGATGGTATTTCTTTTGGAGAGGAAACGGCCTACCTCTATCTGGGGAAACAGATGGTGATTTTGTACTTAGAAAAATCATTTTCTTGAAAGAACTAAATGGATATATATTTAGCAAAACTGGAAAATTTTTAAAAATCACTACCCAGTTTTTTAGAAACTTGGATAAGGAGAAAGCTAAAGAGAGAAATCAGAGAATGAAAACTATTGAGACAGCACTATTACCTGGTCATTGAGAGGAAGGCGACAACATCAATGACGTCGACATTAAAAATAAGGATGAAAGATCAGAAATTGACCTAGAAGTTTTGGACGCCTACATGTTGCTTCCTGCAAGCACTCAAATTGCGATAGACTTTCATTATTACTGTAAAGGCTCTCCAACGCAATGACGGGGACAAAAAGCACACCACGATAGTTAGAAATGATAGTGGAGAACGTATATATGGACCCAAGAAATGTTTTGTGAAATTACATAACATGAAAATCTTCCTTTCGGAAAATAATATGCATATATGCCCAAACTTTATAACCATTTCTCACAGCGTTAGACATTTGTATCAGCGTACTTGGCGCCTCAACGTACTAATCGACTTTGTCACGGGGCGCGCGTTTGCACGAGCAGTTATTTTCGCTCGCGTCACGAGGCACCTTACCGAGCCGGGCAATAGCTCCTAGATAGTGTACTGGCTGACGTACAAGGCTCGCAGTCTAACGATCCAGGTTCAATCTGCCACGGCGGCAAATATTTGTTCAACATATACGAAATATACATTAATCGAGCGATACTTTTTGGCTAATCGAGCGTGTCTAATTTTTGATTAACCCATTCATTCTTAAACTAACGTGTAATTAGTAGGGTCTGGAATAAACTTTTGCCGCTGCAGCGACTGAACCTGCATTGTTGTGGTGTGAGCTTCGTACGCTAGCCACTACACTATCTAGGAGCTGTTGTTCGGCTCCATAAGGAACCTCACAAAGCAAGGGAACAACAACTTAAGCTGCACGACAAACTCGGTTAGCGCATCGTGATGAAATGCATGCGCTGACAAATGTGTCAAAGAACTCAATGGTTAATCGCGTCTAATTTTTTACTAATTCAGACGGGAGTGATTAGTCAAAATTTAATCCATCGATCGCTCGATAACATTTTCCTTTTACACATTTGTAATAGCGTACGTGGCGACGCGATGCACAAAAATAGAGATTGTTTCAGGGCGTACGCTTGCAATGTGCAATGTTATTACTTCGCGTTGTAAGGTTCCGTAAGGAACCGAGCAACAGGTCCTAGATTGCCTAGTGGCTAATGTACAAGGCTCACAGCTTAATGATCCAGGTACAATCCGCCGCAGCGGCAAATATTTGTTCAACACTGTACGAAATGCAAATTAATTCATGCGGGAGAGGGTTTAGGTTTTTGTGATGCACTAATTAACCTCGTTTATCTGAATTACGTAAAAATACTGGAATGCCCGAATTTCATTTGATTAAGTTACATCAGCTATGCGTACTTTACAAAGAAGGAAGGCCGCAGGAATCGATGGGCTGCTTATAAAGTTTTATTGGAATTCCTGGAAGATCTAGGCCCTATATCATGTCCTTTGTTTAACTCTTTTAGTGATAATATAGTTCGAATATGAATGGAAGTGCCTATCACGGAGTGATCACTTTGTTGTATGATGACAGAGCAGTTTTTGGGAACTAGGGACTGATTACTCTTTTGAATGTGATTACAAAATTTTCGCCAAACTAAGCGAATTGGTATATATTATCAACATAGGCATCCGGATCATTCTTATTATGTTCTGGAAAGAAAAATCCAGGATAGTATATCTCACAGAAACTAGGTAATCAAATACTGTTCAATAAGAAATTGCGATGCTTTGCTTGTGGCGTTACACCACGAATCCACATTCCATGTGGTACAATGGAATTTTATTTCTTGAAAGAGCACACTTGAAGAGCACGAATTTCCATTCAATCGTTTTCAGGATGATAAATGTTATGTATAAAATGTGGAGTACACATGTTCCCAAGCATATATAGTGATTAATGACTATATATCTGATAAGTTCAATGCGTATAGAGGGATCAGGCGAGGCTTTTTGACATCCTGGAAAAATATGACACTGCTTTTCATTTCTTCGGAAAATTTTATTTAGTATCTGGAAACCGTTTAAATACTTATAAGACCAAAATATTACATCCTGTCAACTCAAAAAACACCATTTTTAAAAGATCTGGTTGCTCCACAGCATATAAGGGACCTGTTGGAATCCAAACGTGGTTAGCATTTCAAATATAAGATACGTTTGTAGTATGGAAAAGTAAAGTCTACTAGAACGTAAATTTTTAGTACATTTTGTTGTTCTACGTTGCTCTTTCAATATTGAAAAATTTTAACATTATGTGGCGTTTACGTTATAAACTACCCTCCATGTGCGAGTTCTGTCCACCCTGGGTGTCTTTTCCACCATTCATTTTATGGTGTATCGAACACTATGGTGTTTCCGATGGCATTTTAAGATAGTATATATAGGTACTGTACTGTTGGTAATGGTATGGTGTAGAACACACCATATTTTTCAAAACATATGGTGTCAGCTACACCATGCTGTTATTTACTCACGTTATATAATGTGTTTATGTACGGTGTCCTTGACACCATAGTTGGTTTTTTCCGGAAAAAACCGGGTTTTTCCGGAAAAAAACGTAAAAAAATGGAAAAAAGTCAAATTTTACTGTTAGTTTTTTTACTTGTTATGAAAATAGCAGGAAACACAGTTTTGTGCGAAATTGAATTCTGTTGTTGATTGTCAATTCCTTAATTACTGAAAAAGGTCTACACCTGCAATGTTGTCACATGGTATTCGCGGGTCTTTTATTTTAGCTCCCCAGCTCGAATTTGATCAATTTTGAAGATACAGAACTGATTTTGGTATCAATCTATTCAGCTCGATGAGGCGGTTCAGAAAATGCTCATTTTACCCACAGCCTCCTTGGGAACCCAAAAATTTTTTCTTCGGAATACGGTCATGTTGGGTACCGTTCGTCTTGGTTGGATGAGAGAAATCTAGTGTTGTGTATTTTATTGAAATCAACCCAAGTAACCCTGAACGGCGGAAATAAAATGGAGGCCATGCCGTTCTCGATGTACATACTAAGCCTTAGTCTTAGCCTAAGAGGTCATTATATGATACATACACTAAGCTTAAAAGCCTATGTCGGGGGCTGCCGCCCCCGAACCCCTCCCCCACCCCAGCTCTATGCTGTTCTTTTTTCTAAGGTTATAACGTAGCCCATCAGGTTTACTTGGGACCCTCACATCTTTCTAACGGTGACGTAGATTTCAATAAAATACACATCAGTAGATTTATTTTATCAAAACAAGACGAACGGTATCCAACATGACCATATTCCGAAGAAAAAAATTTTTGGATTCCTAAGGGGGTCTCAAAAAGTCGAAAAAAATTTTTCAGGGATGTTGGTGAATTGAGCATTTTCTGAACCGCCTCATCGAGCTGAATCGATTTATATTAAAATCAGCTCTGTATCTTCAAAATTGACCAAATCCTAGCTGTGGGGGGCTAAAACAAAAGAACCGAATTTGCAACCACTACCACACAGTGCAGCGGCAGTTAAGTCATTCTAACGTGCACGGTTATGCGATTAACGATAGGAGTGCGTATAATAATTGTTTGGTTCGAATTAATAGCGAAAATACTTCATATTTTTAGTATTGTGTAAACTTACTAACTGGTGTCAAACTGCCCACCGTTGAAGTAATGCTGGAAGCGCATTAATACAATAGAGTATGTAATTTATGTCTACGATCCAACTGTCGATCTATTTATTTTATTACCCGTCGTGGTAAAAATGCCATACATGCCCGCAGATATCTATCACAGGTAAACAGACCGGTGCGGGTAGTGGGATGGTGGTACTTAATCACCAAGGGGTATAACCCCTAGGTTTTTGGCTTTTCTTGGAGGAGGCTGTCTTTATCGGTAACCAACTGTCGTGGCATGTGTACTTGGCCTGTGTCTGCCTAGTTTATTGCTTTCATATGCTCGATAAAAATCCCATAGCTCTATTCAGTACCGCGCCTATTTAATTTAAATTTGCCATCGGGCATAAGTTTCTGATGCGGTGAAGGAAGCAAGCTATGCTTATTGCTAAGATTATATATTTAGTCGATGCTTGGAAGATAGTGTTATATATACCATTTCTACATTATAAATTATAAGCATGAAATGTAATAAAGGCTGTTTAAATGAGTGTAAATAATACACACGGCCCTTATATATTGTTGCTTAACGGTTTTCCAACTATTTTCGTCTCCAAAATACTGAGTATTTTTCCGGGGGGAGGGGGGTAGGAAAAAACGAAAAAAAACTTTTTTCCGGTGCCCAATCCTGCTTGACACCATCGGTAAAAAACAACAGACGGATTTAGATACTATATTTAAGTAGATGGTGTCTCATACACCATCTGTTCTATTATATAGTACAGGCGTATGCTATATACTACTTAATGATAGTCTAGACTATCGGGGACAAACTTTCACATGGAGATTCCTTTATAACGTGAACACCGCATTAGTGCCACATATATAAATCGGAGTGAATGCAGTCAAGGCGGATCCGGAAGTTTTTTGTCGGGTCGTGTCCTAAACTTTCGACGTGAAGTATCTAAGCCGGCTTTAACTTATAACCACTGCAATTTTCCACTAATGAAACAAATTTTGCAATATTATGCTTCAATATTTTGACATATGAAAATGTATCAAACTTATTCCTATATCTACATATTCTCTGAGTTAGGGTTTAATGCTCCATTCGTGCAAAAGCATTTTTTCCATATTTGTCCGATTGTTTGCGACGTTCTTGCGTAAAAATTTTATGAAACTGGGAAAACATGATTAAAAATGTATTCTAAATATGTGACTACTAGGCATCAGGTAGTAAATCGCTACCCCAGTATCCGGGTAAGCAACGGTAGCGCAGTATCTATTTCTCGTGAGCCGTTTTATGCACCCAAATTGACATATGTGCGACGTTACAATTAGGTATACATACTATACATACCATTTTAGACGGGTACCCTGAAACAAGCAAGCATGAAAGGCGCTACGTTGTTAGTTCGGAAAGCAGCTATAGATTGGGCGCCCGGTGTCGGCAGCCCCACAACGGACGATAAGGGATTATCTTACGTTTATATGTTATTGCGCAAACCTTAAATCTTATACTATAGTTCAAGCAATTGATAATCAAACATCGAAGCTCACACTGAAATTCGGGATCAGAATGAGACATTTTTTATACCGTGACAGACGCATAAGGTGCCTATACAGTTTTCATTTCATATTGAAACGATGCAAGAAGTCAATTTTAGAGCAAAAAAAAATCGGATAATGGTATCAAAAACGGTGACCATGATGATTTTGCTACAACTTTGGTAACATCAACCGTCTTCGAGCTAAAGGCTTATAAGGTTTAAAAACGTCACAAAAATTAAATTTTAAGAAATTTGATTACGTGATTTTATTGTTTGTTGGTGGTGATCAATGTGTAAACATAAACCAATCAATTACAAATGTTTATTCCACAGTTTTAAATGTTAGGGATGCCGTTTGCCCTGTGGGCTGGTCAGCGACAGGGATTTTTTCAATTTACTTGTATTATACACCGATGATTAGAATAGGCCAATCACATTCCGATGCCGAAATCGCTCTGCAATGCACTGCACTAAGATGAATGAATACCGCCATTTGCCTTCTCGATTCTTCCACAGAGCGCAGTGCAATATCAAAAGCTGTAAGCCAAGGACTTCGTAAATTTCTCTACGTGATATTTAACAATTTCCAAAAACGTTTCTTTTACGGTTTAGCAGAACATTAACTGGTTTATATGGTGGCGTTTTCACCAGGTCACTGCAGTAGCCGGGTCACACAATCGAAACCTTGTATATAATTATATGGCCGCAGAAACCCGTGAGATTCCTGAACTCTTCTATATATTTTCCATGATTAGTACTACGGCACAACTTATTCCAGTATTTCAGAGGACGCTACCCAATATTCCAGGGCTCGTGCAAACTGCTAGGCGCATACATGCAAAAATGACGCTTTAAACTACAGGCCTAATAACCGCCGGTTAAGTGTAATATTAATATAAATGATGCCGTCGTGGGTAACGAATAATTTTGCTCACAACTGTGAAAGTTGCTCGCGCGTTTATGAGGCGATGCGGGGCCACAGGGGATCCATACGTAGGGGCGACCCCCTATGGATGCCGAAGTTTCATGGTGTATTTTTTCGGATTTATAAATTTCATGTCTTGTTAATCGAAGTAAAATGATATATATACATCCACAGTTTTACGTGCTGCAAATGGGGTCGTAGCGATGCTGTTTGAGGCTGCGTCTTTGTTTTGGAAGTTCAAAACTGCCACAGTGCTGAGACTGGCAACACTATTCAGCTTGCCCTCGCTGAGTGAGTAACTTTTCAAGTTTTCAAGGATGCGTTTAGATTGGATGACCAGGTTAAAATTAATATTTTCCATTTCCGCTGGCCAGCACTATGCTGCGCGAAACACTATACAACTTGCAAAGCGTAGGAGAGATATACAAGTTGCCAATGCATGACCCATAACCATGGACTATCCAAAACCTAGCACACTCTGAATACCTTTCAACAATGTTTAATAACATTACAACGTAACATATTCAACAAATCAAAGCAATATATCACTGAAAACAGAATTATCTAGTCTTGGATACATTTGGATTTATTTTTATTATATCGAATATTCGCCTCGTGCCAATTGACGTTTTTGTTTCTTTTTGCTTTCCTTTTTCTTTTTAGTTGTGGTTTCATCCTCAGACGGCTTTGAGACAACATCTTCGTGCTCGGTCAGAATCACTTCAACATGACACGGGCTCGACATATACGCTGAAAACGTGATTCCATATTGAAACAACAAATTATTTGATATAAGTAAATTATATTGCCAATTGTCATATAGCAAGCTAACATAGGTATGTAAATATTTTAGAACCGCATAACAAGCATTGGCCTATATGATAATGCACCATTCAGAGAGGTGCAACGTTACTTTTACTTTTATTATTACTTAATTTTTGTACAATAAAATCATGCGTACTATACGTATTTAGTTACCGCGAGCTGATAAAGCTCGATTTTGCTTTTTGGTGACGTAAACAATACATAAATTATACATATTGTATCGCAATGTATATTAATATATAAACATTTCAGCAGTTCATATCCACGCAGCCATGAAATCCTTGCTGAATACTTCACAAGATGTGGATTATTGGTTACCATTAATGGTTGAGCACAACAATTCGTATACTGTAAATTAGGACCCGAAATATATATACCACAATCCCAACAGCAAAAAAAATTGATTGAAATGTAACGGGCTTTACGACAGCCGACATCCACAACTTCGGACTTTAACCAGTGTTACGGAAGCGACATACAAAATAATACATTTTATATAATCTTCGGACAAGAGAATGTTATTTTAAAACTGCTAAAGTTCTTACAAAATGAAAATATCTATAGCAATCATGCAGGATTCTCGGAAAATCGCGTTCAAAAACTGGACAGTTTTATGTCTAGCAGCCGTCTGTTCTGTGGAACCTCGATTATGACTCTTTTATCTCACTAAAAATTTAATAAAATTACCGCCAGTATACTTATTAAAGGTTTCTTACATTTAGCGCATTTCATTTCTAGATCGCATCAAATATTTTTTGCTGTCAGGAAAATGCGTAAAAACAAAAAACCCAGCTACTGGAACCCCGAGTGATAGAGTGAAATATACAGTTTATGCCGACTAGGCTAACCGAATATTTCAAAGTTGCCTTCAATCCGATAATAATCATACGCCATATTTTGTCAATTATTGTGTTACCAAGGAAATAAACCTTAGAACTGAGTGCTCCAAACCGAAATGAACCAGCTCCAAACCGAAATGAACCAGCGCCAATATTTAAAACTTTAGCGGTTCCCCGTAAATGGGGCGGGACAGATAACGTAGCTCCATCATACTTTACCATTGTGTACTGCTCGCAAAATACAAGTAAGTAGAGGATATATTACTCTGTAAAATGAGATCAGAAACTCTCATATACCACAAGCGGTTGCATAGATACTAACATTTTCGTGTATTTCGGATTTCATGAGTATGGTCCCCACGAAAATCTATTTTGACACAATCTTGCAGAGAAAATAATGACAATAGCAACATACATTGTAGCTACATAGAGAAAGAATTTCTCTACAGAATATCGAAAATACACAGCTTGAGCGGTTGCAGAGGTATTACCCTTTTTGTATATTTTGGGAGCAATGAGCCCATTATAACTCGTTTTGAGCCAATCTTGCAGTGCTAGTAATGACAGTGGCAGCACACATTTGCAGCTACATAGAGGACTAATTGATCTACGAAATGAGATAAAATACACCTATAGCTTGAGCGCTTGTGGAGTTATTACAGGTTTCGTGAATTTGGTTTTGACTCAATCTTGCCGCGTATATAGCAGCATGCATGCAACATTATAGAGGTTGAATCGCTCTATAAAATGACACCAAAAACTCCCATATATTTCGAGTGATTGTGGAGATATTTTGCGTATTCTGGGTCTACTCGGCTCGTTTTAGAACACATTTCGTTTAGGCCCCATGGGCCTATTTTCGAACCCTTTTTGTCCCAAATCGTACACCCTATTGCGCGAGTAAACTTAAGGCTACCCCGTCAACCATCCTATTTTGTATTTTTGCATAAAATTTTTTACGGAAGGCTTTTTGGTCAATTGAAACCCGGCGTAAACAGCGCTTGCGATTGAAATCTAACCATTTTGTGATCGCGAAAATTCAATTAAAATTAACCAAGATTTTGAGAACGAAAATTTGTAGATTTGATTGTGACGTCACTTATTGTTCGCGAACACTGTTATAATCCAAATTTTAACGATAATGCATTAGGGAACGGAATTGCTGAAAATTGAAATCGCCGAAATTTTGTTCGAACAGAAGGTCTAATTTCTGGCACTTGAATTTAATTTTGCCAATTTTCGGTCAGCGAAAAACCTAATGAAATTAAGTCGATTTTCCGTAACGAGGGTTTGAGATTCGATATCAATAATGACAAAAAGAATGGTTGTCAGGGCCACCTTAAGTTTACTCACGCATATGACAAAGTGTTATATACATTTTTATAGAAGCTTAGTTGCTCAATAAAGTGAGCCCGACTTCGGATACATAATAATTTTTTGGCCCACTCGAAACGCGACCCGACTTCTTTGGCGCGATGTTTCGAGAGAAGACGTTGAACTCGGGCTTCGCGGCTAATCAAGGCCACAAGTAGAGATTCCAAGCTTTTCAATGAGCCGCGCAGACATAGTTGAGTTACGGGTGTCACGCTAAAAAACTCAATAACTGACATTCTCAAATTTCACCGCTTTCTCGGCTTCTAAGAATTCTTCGTTTCGCTCGTTTCACTTACTACACTCAAAGTACACAAAGCCAACGAATAACGTAATTTAAGAGAATTAGGTACATAAACGAATAACAAACGCAAAATACAATATGTATTTAATGTACTGAATTCCTTTAAGAAAGTGATTTAAAAATGGCAAATGTGTTAAAAAGCGGCTCTCAACAATACTGGTGATGATTTGGACTGCGAAAGTGGAAAATTGTTAAGTTGAATTTATATTTAGAAACTTTATGAATATCGCAGGAAGTCGTTGTTCGCTTTTCCACGTACAAAATTAGTTTGATTAGTTGATAATTTCAGCGTTATCAAAATCGTACTTCGTTAAACTTAACTGAAACGGACGGAGCGAAGCGAGCTGAGTTTCCGCTGAAATCGCTGGCTTCGCTACAGAGCGAGGGCCCCCATGAGTTTTGAGCTCCCTAAGATTTCGGCTGTCCACACCAAGTATTTTCAAGTCACGCCAAACATGATGACCGTCCTAACAAGAAACGGTTATAATAAAACTCAATATTTTCGACTATTTATGATAATATTCTACGTAAAATGATATGCTGGCCGCAAAAATACGCATTAATAGTGCTTAAATAATAAGAAATAATTAATAAATTATTAGTGATTAAATAAGAAATATGCCACAAAAGCAACGATAAAAATGGTTTAGATGCTTGAAAAACACGAAAAAATAAAACCCACAGTTGATCTGGTGGTACGGTTTCGCTCAGGAAGTAAGCTGTGGGAAATTCTGCCAGGCACTTCAAGTGCCCACACGTTAAGTAAAATTTTGGTGCTGTGGAAATTCCAAGATCTAGCCGGAAAGACCGTCAAAACTGCTTTTCCCTGTGGTCACTGATTACTTATCTTGGGACAATGGTCAAGAAATGGGTTCTAAGGGTTCTGTGAAAATCAGACCACACGGTTTGACAGCCCAAATATCGCGACATAGGCTTCAAATCGAAAAAAACATTATCTCAAATAACTCAACGAGATCTGCAATGTTGCAGAACAACGTTTTAGTGGAACCACTGCCTGGGCCGCGGCTGGATTGACCTTCGGTTGATCTTCTGCCCGAAATGATTTTTAAAATTTCGGCATGTTACATTTTGCATGTGTATGACTTTAAATAAGTCTGTTCAAGAATATGAATCATGCTGAATACGGTGAATTTATAATCTAGAGTCCACATTGACCATATTATGCCTTTTAAAAGGGTATGCGCCCGAGAAACCAGATTTCCACAATTGAAGTCTGTCTCTATTTTTGGTTATATATTGCGTGCAAGGCATAAGGAATGGTGTATATGTATAGTTTTCGGTATTCTAAATATGGAGGTTTGTATATCGACACTTCAACAAGAAAATTTATGTCTCTAGAGCGGTCTTCAACGGGTTTAGGATCAATGAGTCAGATTTTCAGAACCTAGTATGTCATTTGGTTATGTATTGGTGCTGGCAATCGAAAACGGGCTATATATCGTTTTTTTCGATACCCTACATAAGATGATTATTTTTGGAGTCGAACACGAACATTTCATACATTTTCAGAGATTTTCAACGTGTTTAGGATCGATGAACAAGATTTCCAAACACAGTAGTTATTGGCCCGGGGACAGTAACCGGAATGACTGTTGCTAGTCTGCGTCGTTTATTTTGATGTTTCAAACTGACGTTCTTGAAAACCTTTATGGGTAGAGAAAGACATTAATACACCCACAGTACATAAAGACAAAGACTGGATGCAGCTATCAGCCCATAATTAGAAACTTATCCCCACAAGTTGGGCTTACTTGTATAGTGGGGGCAATGAGTAGTGTCGCTGGCGATTTTTTCTCTTCAGTTAATTTTCCTAGATACACAGGACTACGCGGATTTTGATCCCAGGTTTTGTCAAAGAATGACGGAGACTAATCCCAGGGGCTGGGAAATTTTTTCACCTGTGACTTCTTTACCGAAAAGTACAAAATTGATAGACGAGCAATGAAGAAGGGTCGGCTCAAAATTTTACCTGTGGGACAACAACCACCGGCAGCTATTCTGACTAAGAAATATCAGTGGGTAAAG
The DNA here is from genome assembly GCA_030248225.1 of Trileptium ribeirensis. Classification (NCBI taxonomy): domain Eukaryota; kingdom Metazoa; phylum Nematoda; class Enoplea; order Enoplida; family Thoracostomopsidae; genus Trileptium; species Trileptium ribeirensis. The sequence goes on from JASANE010026162.1 coordinate 93,130, forward strand.
ACAAAACAATCCTTAAAAGAACACACTAACAATCAAGAGTTTTCAACTCTTATTCTTACAACTAAAACACATTAAACACAGCCGCCACAATACAAACTAGAATGGAGCGAGCGTGGTTTCATCAAGTGGTAATTTTGTAGAATCACTTGTGACAGGCTTTATGTTTGACGTATATACTACACTACAACCTCTGTAACCGTGAACCCACTGAATACCCTAAACCCGTCGAAAATAACTTAAAACGCACTTTAGTATTCGTGGTAGTCTCTAAGTAACCGAACCATCGTATCCAACGTACAGGAAGACGTATAAATAGAACATTCTTCATAACCTTTAGGCAGTACATAATAAGGATACTAAAGACAGACAGTATGCTGGTAATCGGATTCACTGACCCTAAACTCATCGAAAACATCTGACAAATTATGAAATATTCGTGCTGGACTCAAGATAATCAAAACCTTCATATTCAGAGTAACGAATACCAGCCACTCTTCATGTCCTGCATACAATAACCACCAAACAAATGAAAACTTGTTACATTTTGGAAATCCGGTTCGTCGACCGGAAAACCCTTGAAACACCAAGAAAATGTATAATATAGTCAAGTTGGACCCTACATAGCGAAACCATCATATCCAGCGTGCTTGATAACCTAATAAATAATCGTTGTAAGGTAAAACACGCAACATGTCGAAATCTGAAAAATCACTATTTCCGGCAAAGGGTCGATAAATCATTTTCGGGTCTATAAAGTCCAGGGAATGGTCTCACAAAAAAGTCGTGGTCAGCAAACTTGTACATCTTGAGGAGCTGATTCTGAATGGTGGCCACAATTTTTCGATGTGAAGCATGTGTCGCTAGATATGGGCTACGAGAATTGGTACCCGTATGGCCAAATTTGGCAAAGAAACTTTCAACACCTGTTTTTTGCCATTTTGGCCCCGAAGATGGGGTCGGAGCTGTTCGCGTTCAACTAACTTTTGTTATCGAACAAAATTTTTTATCGAAATCCATGCACCCGACGATGAGTTATGTATGATAGAAACAGACAAAAATAATTTTCACGATTCCCCCTTCGCGCACTCAGTGTAAGCTCGCCCCGTTTCAACAATATTCTATGTATGAATAGTTCTGGACAATTTGCAAGGACCTAAAACTGCTTCCCTACATACAACAATCTAAAATAATACATTTAAGTTGCACAAATTTGTAAAATCTAAATATTGTCGCTAAATAATCTAAAATTAGATACAAATAAAATTAGGTATTTGACATACAATAAATGATAGACGATTTCTGCAGAAACCTGCACAACGTTCTCATCGTATATATTTTGAAATATTGCCTTTGTAAGGTGCACTTACGATTTATCCGACCATGAGCACGATAAGTACGTCGCCGCATTTTCGGCGCTCGTTGACACTGGATATGATCCACAACTAAATGGTCAGTGTCCAAGCCTTTGTATTCAGCGTTACTTTCGGCATTGCGCAACAACTGCAGTATGGCCTCCGCTGACTTCTTCGGCCACCTACCTTGCGTACGACCAAACTGCTTCGCCTGCAAACCACCATTATTATAGTTGACACAAAGCTTAAAAATTGCTCAGAAATGTGAATGTACTAATTTTAGAGCACAAACATCATCACGCGTCCTTTCGAAGGCGAAAAATCATGGTAAATCACTTCGTTCCAGATTATAAAACTTCTTCGGCGGTATAAATTAAACGTCATATGTAATCACAGTATGCAACCTCGGAAATTAATCAATGAAGCAATTCATTGCGCGGCTATATCTGTAGGAAGTATATAATGCTCAACAATAATTCACGATTGCAATATTATGTTGTGCTTTTTCTCACGCAATGACGAACGTCGACATCCAATTTAACCTAATTTAAACATATTACGAACAATGTTACTAAAAGATTAGATATATAATGTACAAGTGTCTGGAGAGTTGAGGATATTCAATAATTTCAAGTGTGCAAATAATAATTACTGTTTAATAGCATTTTGTTCGACGTATATCGGCATGAAACAAAACCGTTTTTCTACTACAATTGAGATAACCTCACAATTCAATCCCAATACATGGCGCACGTAATTTCCGGTACTCGGCAGTATGATCACATAAACAATTGTAATAAAATTCAGAAAGAAACCTTTTAACATTTACACCCATATTTGAGATTCCAATAATGTCTCAATCTTTTTGAAATGTGCACATGGAGATAATTTTTGTAACTGAAATTTGAGTTTAGAAGCCAAAGTTTTGTCCAAATATGGTCTGAACACTGTATATTTCATTAGTCTGTACAAATGTATGCGCTACAACCTAACTTCTAGAATTTTATACCTCTGGCAAAATTTTCACAACAAAATTTTCTAATAAAACGGGAATACTTAGCTTCACATTTTAAACTACAATGAATGATGGTAAATCTCGCTATGAACCATCAATACATCGAGTGTGCCTATCTGGTGTAATTTTTATAATATTACTATAAAGCACTGTGTGCGCAAGTAGTCCGCAACATTTATCAACGCATATTCACCAAACCATAAATATTACAACGTACCTACTATATACTCTATCATTTTAGGAGGAGAAGCTGGTTTTTGCACTAACATTAGTTGATACTATACTGTCGGATAGCCAATGTAAATTGTTAACTCCTTACCAAACCCAAGTATAATTCGCAATGAAACTCCAAAAGCTTTCAATCTTCGGGATACCGCTACCGGGGACTAATTTCTCCTGTCGTGTCGCCGACACCTCTTAGCTGCCTCTCTTACCTTTAATTTTAAACTCGTATAGTCATAAATTTTCTTTTACCACGACAATAAGGTGCAATTTAAGTGAAATTTCATATTTGTTGCCACCTAGGTCATACAAATACAGAATACTGACGCAAACACGAAGTATTATAAAACGATACTACCTACATATGCTGGCTTCTTCAAATAGGGGCTCAGATATTTCGACCTACACCCATGCTCCCCGCAGTTCATACTCCAGGTAAATTTTGGTCTCCCCCAATTCATATTCGTAGTTACTTTCCTGCCCCACTAAAATAACTAAATTTTTGTCTAACGTACTACAAAATTAGAATTATTCCCTATTTTAGGTAAAAGCGCCAAAAATTTCCCCATACAGGCTACAAATCACGAAAAATTTCCCCGTTTTAAGTAAGCACAATTAGAAGCAATTGCCAAATTAGACATTACATATTCCCTGATGATTACAGTGCTTCATGGTGCCCCAGTCCAACTGGTGAGCCCCAGATGAACCGTGGGGGGGTCGCCCACCAAGACATTCCTTACAGTTTTAATTTCGTAGTTTGGAGAATCCAGATATATATACAGTATATAATAAATTATATTATTAATGTATTAATATACTGTATATAAGAGTTCGGGGAAAAGGTCAATAGGAGGAAAGGACAATATTTTATATAGGTAATATATATATATAAATTATTATGTAATATATAATTTATACAGTATTTATTATATATTTATATATTATTATGTATATAAAATAGTGTCCCTTCCCCTACTGACCTCTCCCCCTCGAACCCGGCACTACTGTTAAAAGCCCGCCAAAATACCCATTGTTTTGAATTGTGTATTATCCCGCACTAGTGTTGGGCAACGGACGGTTTTGAAGTCAAAAGGACGGCCGTCGGCCGACGGTTGAAAGTTTCGACGGCCGGTCGACGGCTCAACCGCCGACCAGCGGCTGGGTGACTGCCAAACTGAGGACCTAGAGCCAAGAAGTTTCTGTTACTTCGTTACGAATTTAATATACGTAAATGCTTCATCAGGATTTGTTCAAAAATCGACTTTCATATAAAGGTCTTGCACTGCGTACAATGACGCGGCTAAAGTGTCGAACCCTACGCCTATGCAGACTATAGCAAGACTGAACTATATTTAGTGCTGGGCGACGGCAAGATTTGAGGTCTAATTTATCATTAAACATTAACGCACACTAGTTTAATAATAAACATATATGCTACAAGTATATCTATGACAAGTTGTTACTAGAAGGTGTAAAAACAATGTTGCAGGTTGATTATAAGTGATTATGTGTACATCAAAAAGTTATAGTAGGATGGTTTATTCAGTTGCTATACAACAGTAAAAATATAAACAACGGCTGGGCGAGCGATGGCCTGTAATTGCTGTCTACGGCAAGGCGACGAATTTGCGTCCGTTAACGGCAGGACGTTAGCTGTCGACCGGCCGTTGGTTCTCGTCCCGCCGACCGACCATCTTTCACTGTAGTTGCCCAACACTATCCCGGACAACTTATTAATAGGAAAGAAATATATCAGATACAATTATTAACAAGCATTACAGTTAGTATGTTGATAACCAATACTATGTAATGTCAAATGCAAATATTAGTTAGTCAAATTTATCGACGTCCGTGGTTAATAACGTATGTACCTGCGCTTTTCTACCAATGCATCCAGTGAAACGTCTGAATACAACAATTTCTTTTTTCTCAACAACATTTTTAAGAAACCGAATTGCTCGTTTAAGCGGCATTTTCTTGATAGCATTTGCGGTTTCGTGTGTATTCTGAAATTAGATTCGCTTAAATAAAATCTAGCTACAATAGGAAGCCTTGAGCCTACGATATGAAAATTGAATCAGTCATTATAACAGTGGTACGAGTACTTGATACATGACACTAGTTGTACTATTTTATCGATAAAAATAATGTGATAGGCAATAAATCATAAGCGACCACAGACAGAATGGCGTATTAAATTTAGCACACAGTTTACACCAACGCAGGAAAAATTTTTTAGTGTTATTTGAAAGAACAAGAACCACCGTGTTGTTGGCAAACGGGCACTCGTGTACAATAGAGGAAATCTCTACAGTAACTCAGTACTTGAAAAGCAAGGTATGCCGGTTTCGGTACCCTAAACAAAAGCATTAGTTTAAACTTTTCATATTATGCTTACACTAAACCTAAACTAAATCAGACGGTGTGGGGGGCTGTCGCCCTCCAACAGACTGTTCTAAGATATAGTTCTTCTAAAAATATACATTATTCACTGTAGATTACTGCAGAGACTTTCGCTACAGAATGTCGGCAGACGCTTATCGTGGTATGAAGCGTCAAAAAATTGCAGCAGTATCGGACCACTTTCCGGGTTTGCTTAACAACTTTGGTTTAGTCTAAGCTGCAAAACAATAACTAGTATCTAGCAAACGAGGGTAAAACGAGTGTGGTTTCATTTTCAATTATTTTCTTTAATCACCTGTAACGGCCTATGTTTATAGTATATACTACCCTAGAACCTCTTGAACCCTGAACCCATTGAATATCCTGAAATCTCGTCAACTCTAAACTCATCGAAAACATGTGGCAACGCATAGAGTATTTGTGCTGATCTCTATATAACAAAGCTATCGTATTCAGCCTACTGGAAAAGCTATATAAACAAAATTTTTGATGACCTGTACCCCAGACTATATTTTGGAAATCAGATTCATTGACCCTAAACCCATTGAAAACACATGAAACGGGTTGAAATATACATGCGCAAAGCTAGATAACCAAACCATCGTAATCAGCCTACCGCAGAACCTATATAGTTAATCCCCGGTGACCTGAACACAATAGGTAATCAAACAACTGAAGGAAGACTATATTCTGTAAATCGTGTTAATTAACTTTAAACCCATGAAAAAGCATGAAATATGGAACCATCACTGCACACAGCCTTCAGAAATACCTATATATAGATTATTCTTAATGGCGTGCACGCAACGCAATACGTAATTAGAAAAATGAAAACGGACTACATTTAGGTAATCGGACTTGTCGACCGCAAAACTATTGAAACGCCATTAAAAGGTATACTATAATATAATTGGACTCTATATAGCGAACCCATTGTATCCAGCGTGCTTGATAACCTAACTCGTTATAAGGTAAAAACAAATACCACGGCGAAATTTGAAAAATCGCTATTTCTGGCAAAGGGTTAACGAACAATATTCGGCCTACATCTGCCCAGTAGTGGTCCCACAAAAAAGTCTTGCTCATCAAAGTTCTAGATCTCGATGAGCAAATTATGAGAAATCTCGATGAGAAGCCTATGCGCGAGATATGGGCTGCGAAATGGTGGTATCCGTTTGGCCAGATTTAGCAAAGAATCCTTAAAAACATGTTTTTCGCAATTTTGACGCAGAAGATAGGTCGGAGGTGTACGCGTTCAACTAAGGGGCACATTGTCATTATCTTTACTATCGAAAAAATTTGTCGAAATCCCTCCATCCACAAATGAGTTGTGAATGGCAGCGGTAAAACAAAAAATTTCCACGATTTCCCTGTACCGCCCTCAGTGGAAACTCTGCTAGCTCCGTTTCAATTAATTATAATTGATATAAGATCTACACAGTGTTACGATAATTAACAGGAGTAAAAGGTCGAAAAACTAAGAAAAAATTTTTGTTTAAATCAAAACAACTATTCGCTTCAACTACACAAATAAACTATTATATTCAGCTTAACGGATAAATAGATGAACTAAACCCTAATCTTAACGAAAACCATTTCAGTTTAACGAATATATGTCGTAGCGGATTTGAATAAATTTCGTTAGGATTGTTTTATTGAAGCTATGGCAAAATAATGTAGAAATTCATGACAAACCTAAGATAAGATTACAAATTAACGAAAGTTTATGCTATAACGAAAAAAGACAGTACTTACCTTAAAGTGTACTCTTAAATCGGATCCTCGGGCCTTGCAAGCTATAACAAACAAAGTGGATTATATATTCATATGTAGAATAGTTCTTCACATCGCCTTTTATTATCGTTCAGGCACGTACACGTAGTTGTGAAATTTAACGAAATCTAACTGACTTATTTAAAAGTGTAGTTGTAAAACCGATATGTAGGCCACTCTTGATGCCCTGCAAGCAATAACTAACTAGGCAAATACAAACTCACAAGATTTTGAAAATCGGGTTCGTCGACAGTAAAACCCTTGAAATATTATGAAAAAGTATAATATAGTCAAGTTGGACTCTAGATAGCAAAACCATCGTATTCAGCGTGATTGATAACACAACTTGATGTGCGGTAAAACACGCAGCCCAGGAATAGTCCCACAAAACATTTGTGGTTAACAAAGATGTAGGCTGATTCTTCTTTGAGACCTCGATTTTTCAATAGGAAGCCTGTGTCGCGACATATGGGCTGCAAAGGACTGGTAGCTGTATCGCCAAATTTTTCATTGAAATCTTAAAAAAACATGTTTTTGCATGACCCCGAAGATGGTGTCGGAGCTGTTCGCGTTCAACTAAAACGCACATACTTTTCAATTTTGCTTTCGAACAAAAATTTTAAGACGAGTTGTGCATGACACAAACAGACAAAAAATTTTCACGATATTCCCTCTAGCGCAAACTGGGGAAAGTCTGCTGCTTCGGTCGCTCCGTTTCAACAATAGACAAAAAATATCAAATCTGTGCAATTTATAACGTTACATGTTTATCACAGACAAGTCTCAGTGTGTTTTGTTAACTTTAGACGACCATCGATTCCACGCACCGACTGTCACTATACAAAATTATGATAGCACACATTGCTTCACTCAGAATTGCCAAAACATCAAAGCACTATTTCAACCGTACTAATCTGCGCGTTGACGTTCGTATCGACAATTCAATTATGTTTCTTTTCGAGGCCCAGAGATCCTCTACAACTCGATAACGGTGTTATCTATAATCAATACATGAGCTAGGTTCAAGGACGCCTATTACGTTGATGCTATTGCGTTAAAGGTCAACGATGCCAGCTACGACAGTCTATGTGAGTAAATATCGTGTAATAATTTACAGTCGAGTGAACGACGTTAGTAAATCGAATCAGCCTCCTAATCAGTAGCGCTAAAACGGGGGTCATGTCGTCCAACAACATATCCTCAAGGTGCATATTAACAATACACTGCAAGTACGTCCAACTGTGCTATCTCGGAAATGACCTCTCATCAACAGGTCCACAAAAGTCGAGATCGAATTACGCGAACCATAGAAGTGGGATGAGACGCAGTTGAAATCTGACAGCATTACAACGTCTACAAAATTACAAATCTACAATGCATTAACCGCATAGCGCACATGGTCCGTGAAATCTGATGATCTCCAGAAGCTCAGTGTTTTTGAACACTTCTGTCGTCATTGGAACCCCGCGGGTCGCGCAGATTGATTCTTGGGATTTCCAAGGTCGCAAAACTGAACTTAATCTGTAGTTGGGACACAAATCCGAACTTCATCAACCGCTACAACAGAACGAGGTGCGTCTTCTCGGTCACGCGTTGCGTATGGAGGAAGATGGAAGAGTGCAGGCTGCCACACGGGGTGATCACAACGACTATACCTGGATATCAAAAACGACCAAGCGTGAAAATGTCAGGTTATCAATGTATGCAAACCGAAGTTTTAACACATGTTTTATCGGCGATGGGGAAAAACACATCCCGTATTTTTGCTGCAGCAGCAACGAACTGGTACTGTTGGAGACAGATGCCACACCACAACCGTGGGGTCAGGTAAATCAAGTAAAATATGATACTATATATATATGTTTATATAAGGCAGAAAAACGTATTACTGGCATTTAACGATCGCGACCAGTATCCGAATTTTCGAAAAAGTATATATCTTTACGATAATTCAGCAAACAAGTTCTTCGTTTTTCTTTTTTTTGACAGTTTAATCACCACTTTTAAATGCCTTAATCGACATCAAGTGTTAAGCAAACATCGAATCACCGAACACCTTCCCAAACTAGAACAAGAAATTGATTTCACGTATGCATGATCATCCACATGCAAATTTGAGTCAAAGCAATCAAAGATTCCATGGCACGAAGGTTGCGCGATTGAGCTTGATACCAAGAAAACGGCATTCGTTTATCCTAAAAGGATGTCTTTGGAGAGTCTACTGATACTTAGTTTTAAATTGCAAACCGTACAACCACGAAACGATGCCCTAGTTTACATGTCTCATACCTTTGCTATGTCGTATTTTATGGTACGGCACCGCTAGCATTTCAACTAACAGATAGATTAGATTATATAACAAAAGTTTCCAACTGCCTATCAAATGGCCACAAGCGTTACTGATGGAACACTGATAAAATTCTACAAGATACAAACCATATTGATAATCACACAAACATTGGTACTGAACGTAACACACCACAATTTCAGTATATATATAAACTTACTCAGCTCGTAGCGTTCTACTCTGTTGGCAATCAATAAAGTACTTACATTTGGTAGGGTTGTCAGGTTCAACCGAATAATGTATTTTTCCCATTTCGATACGTGTAATTGATGAAAATAATAAATTCTGCAACATATAAAAAGAATATATCTGGTTTCATATCCGGATACCTGGCTTCTTTACAGACCCTCGCGGGCATTAACCAGGAGGCACCCAGATTCAAAATTTATAAGGAGGGGTGGGCCAGACCGAAGGGACCAAAAGCCGCTCTCCGGTTTGAATAAGCCAGGGTATTATCCGCGATGTTTGGGTTAATACCGATATCTGGATATCATAACATTGCATTTCGTGCATTTGGTTTCAGGTGAAAAAATTTTGTAAACATAATTTTTGGGGCTTTAACCTCACTACAACGAACACATCTCTTTACACGGCCTACGAGAACGTAGTAATGCAGTCATTTCTCGCTTCAAACGTGTTTATAGCTTTTGTCCAAAAATGCAGAAAAACCAAAAAATATGTAATAATCTCCGAAATAGTGCTTACATTTGTTTTCCCGTGTTGGCGGAGGGCACAGCCCGCCATACGCGGTCTTACCTAGGTACTTGAGAGGATACCTAGCAGATTGTGAGAAACTCCCTGATTCATGTCCACTCCTCATTTTTTGGCGTACCAACACCCCCTTTCAGCGATTTATTATTATTTATTTGTGCTATGTAACAATTCGTTCTGGTATCACTAAGGCATTGGGGAAGGTGGGGGGTGCCGCCCCACAACTCTCCGCATCCTTTAAGGTGTGGGGATGCGACCCCCAAACTAAGTTGTACCCTCACTAACAGTATCGTGTAATATTAAGTAGCAAAAAACAATTTTCAAACTCAAAATATCACTTCAAAATTAAATATCTCAGCAACTGCTTAGGCTTACTAGCGCAAAAATTTTGCATTCACGTCAAAGATCTATCACTTCTTAATAGAATGATTTTAATTTGTAAAAATTCATGAATCCTATCGCTAGCTATCTCATCAACCCAATGGAGTACAGCCAAAAGCTTGTAAGCTTATGAAAGTTCGTTCAATTCTGCGTAGAATACGTCTTACCTTATCAAAATTCATCAATCCCATCAAAAGTTATTGCAGTTTGAATGAAAAAAGTCCATTCATGAAAAATGGTTTTTCGACCCCCAATTTCATGAAACCCTACTGACCCAACCATTGGTCCTGCAGCCTCGGGCACTGCCTTTCGAAAGAGCGGCCTTCTTAAGGCGATTTTACAGTCCGTCCAGCTGCCCCATCCGGCCGCAAACATCTAATCTCTGATAAAACATTATTTGTTGTGCATACAGTATGGGGAGATCAAATATGCATCGACTCCTGAAGTGAAGAAGCTCGTATGCAGGGCCTCGAACAAAAGCAGAACTGAAAAAGCCATTTAAATGTTTCCGCCGTTTCTACATCAGCGGTAATTAGGGTTGTCTCCCTTTCTTAAAATGTTAACTCACTGCTTTATATATATTAGTCGCCGACCATTTATATATGCTCAAAAAGATTTGCTTTAACTCTTAATATTGGCCACGATTTTCCTCATACCTAGCTATATTGTTGTATTTCAGCCGATACGTAACAGCATGCTGAGCGGTACCTTTCCTCGGTCCATCCTGATCGTCGTGTTTTTAAGCTACGTAATACATTTTCTTGAATCTTTATAGCTTCGTGTGCTCTCCGATCTGTCCAAACGGGTTTTCTTCGCTTGCATGATGACGGCAAGACTGTACACATCTCGTTTAGTATATGATTATATGCGTTCCTGATGACAGCCCATGTATCTGCCGTACCCATCGCATTATTCATTGAAGACCAAATGGAAGTTCAATTTGCTCTCTCTCAATTCTGCTTTGGCTGTCTCAGTGCTACTCGAGCAGTATAGCATGCGAAATCAAACCAGACGGACAGATGATCACTTTTGCGTAAGCCTTCTTATGTTTCAACGTTCTGAACCATTGCCTCTTCCGTCGTGAATACTAAGTCAACCGTGTTGTGAAGCGTGTTGTCAAGCTTGTCGTGCCTTGCTGGCACTAATACGCGTTGATACAGATCACTGTCAATAATTGACATCATAAATTCATCGCATCCAGCAGACCAACTGCTATCGATCAAATTGATATCTTTGAAATTAAAGTCATCAATCAACAGCAGATGTGACATGCTTTCCTCGTGTATGGTTCTAAACAATGTTGTGGTCATGGCATTACTGTTGGAGCCAGCCCGATAACAGCAAACTATCCCAAATTTATCGTCTTCTCGCAAAATAACACACCACGTTATGTCGTCATATTCACTGCTGGAGACTACGTCCAATCCATACGGCCGGAGCTCCTCTCTAACGTGTACAATAGAACGTCGCCTCTACGCATAGTGTCTCTATCCGAACGAAGCATTGTGAAGCCACTGCTATCAGCTCACTGTCAAAGATATCAAGCTCTGCTACTGCGACAATGTCAACATTATCAGCAACAATAATAAATTAAAACAAATCTATTTTATTACAGAAACTTCTTGCATTATATAAAACACATTTTAAACAGGGCTTCACATGCAAAATCCGTTGGCTTTCATCAAAACTCTTAAATGTCACAGAAACATTGTTCAAATGTTCAAATCAGAATCAGGTTGGGAAAATAAGCTTGGTCGTTTCCGGCCCGACCGTTATCCGCAGTAGCCACACTGCGCACAATAACTCTACCGAGCTTTCGAATCACTTCTTTCTCAACACCCACATTAGCTTTCTTAGCGATAAAGTCTTTATACAAAGCAGCATCCGCTTTGCGCTGCCGCTTTGTATAGATCGAGGCTTCAGGTATACTCGGTTGAACTTTTCAGTGTATTTCAGCAACTTAGCCGATTTTAAAATAATGTACTTCTGCCCAACGCTGCCCAACACTATTCGTACTGGCTGAGGTATAATTTTGCCACCCTCGACTATTTTTGTTTGCCGATGCGCATCAGATGACTAATGTCTATTCATGCCAGAAAACACACAGCTCGAACAAGCCATTGCTGTAAGGGCCGTTATTATATTCCTAATTTCAACAGAATCCGCATGTTTCCGTTGCTCTGGGTTGGGGCGGTCCGAATTTTGTAAGCCAAACACTATTACATTGCATTTACCAGATTTCCTTTCTTCCAATTCCTTGATAGACTCACAAACCTTGCCAAGTAGTTATTTCCATACTCGATTCTGTAGAGGTTCGTGACGCTCCAACAAGCTCTCGTATTGAAGTTTACGCTGATTCACACCCAAAAACATTTCCTCTGTTCGAGGTCGACAAGCCGACAAAAATAGGGCATATTGCTATTTTCCTTCATATATTCGCCGAAGCAAGTTGCTGACATTACAGAGCACACACGGTGATATGTACAACGGCAGAACTTGCACCCGACAGTCGAATCATTGTTGTCCATATGTATCTCCGCGCGACAAGATAATTTATGACATGACATTTTGTCATTGGACTGAGAAAAGGATTCACGGCGGTTATTCCGTGTAATCATTTATATTCCAGTGTAACAGTTTAAATCTGAATGCAATTGGGTCAAAACCTTGCGCATAGTTTGACGGTCTGAGTATGTTAGCACAAAACGAAAGCGCAATTATACAACAGCTGTATCGGCCAGTCGGCTTGTACGCATCGACCACTTTGACTGTCTGCTCGTGTGAGCCACAACACCTAAATGTGTTCAAGAACTTCGGCAGACACCACATTCTCGGGATCGCCAAACACACTCGGTTCCCTAAAACTGAGCTGCAGTGCGAAGATGAGCCGCTGAACATGACTCTGAGTAAACAACGAGTCGGCCTACTACACCACACATTGAGAATGGACTGCGGTAGACAACGGGAGCAGTTGATTATGAAGCTGTGTTGAATGATCTACTTACGTGGAAACGACCACTGGTACTATCTGTCCACTCACTAAGAAGCTGTAACCATTTTCGCCGCATACCGCTGAAGTTATAGAAAGTCAACACCACTGTTAACCGATGACCAGGGGGCAGGTTCATTGGATGGATATACACACACTGTTTATAAGCGACAGATGTGTTCAGCGAAGACGACTTCGAGCAAAAGTCAATAAACAACTGACTTTCCACATTGAGGGCTGGATGCCCCAGGGTATTTTCAGTTCCCCCTGTGTCCGTACTACCTGACACTATCTTGGGACCATGTTCAATTCAGATGACAAAAACTTCATAAATTACGTCAAAATTAGATTTTATCCTTTATTAGAAGCATTTTGACAATGTTTATAGTGTATAAAAGAGTAGTCGTTTTAAAATTATGCTGAATGCTTGATGGCATTCAGTATGACTACTGAGCACATCGTTTGTCGCTTACGCTTGAGTCTAAGATAGAAAATGTTAAAGGAAACTACAAGTTGTATAATACATGTGCGCAAACTGTTCTGCATATTTCAACAATGATCTCAATCACAATATTGCATATTACAGAACGTTGTTTCAGAACTATTGGCAAGAATAACACGTCGGTTTCTATCAGTGGCATTCAGACATCATGAACATCCTCCAGAATGCGATAGGAGTCATAATATCGTTTAACAAGCTTGTTTCAGAACATAAATGATATGGTTGTTAATTAGGGTTTTTGGCACTAGCTGCGTTATATATACATACACTGAACCATGGTCCAAGCAATGTCTTGTTTGTGAAAGAAATACAATTCTATTCCCAAACTTGGCTATTCTATACATAGTTACAATGTTTTATTTGTAAACAATTTTTATCATTCTTAGCCAGATTTATTAACTGAAGCAACTAGGTATAGATACGTCGTTGGCTATCAGAAATTTGTCTCTTATGTTCTGCAGGTGCTCATTTTTTCATGTATTTTTCTTGATAGGTCCTACTTACCTTGATATGAATGTAAAGTCCTAGTTAAGCGAAGAGATTTTAACCAACATTGTCGGCAAATAGTGTAAATCTGCGCAATTTCAGGTAGCGGATGTCGAAGGAATGCCGCAAAGGATATAGCAATATATACCCAATTATGGAATTCTGAGAGTAATTAGTGGTACGAGCGTGGCCAAGAATTCACAATGGCCAAAGTAGTAAATTCCTTGGGATAAACATACAGTTTGAATGCCCAAGAGCGCGATCCTAAGCGCAAGACCATGCACATGATCACTATTGAATAAATAAGCACTACTCGGTAGTGGAACTACATTTGTGAGCGGAGCTTGGGCTGTGGCATTACGAATGTACTCAATTTTATGTTCTTGTAACTACATTGCATAGGGCTTTATCATTGGTAAAAACATTATATTTGAATTTACAATATGAACTGAACCAAGTACATA
>JASANE010026163.1:0-10301 GCA_030248225.1 Trileptium ribeirensis
CATATGGTAAAAAATTAGACATATTTGACCATATTTTGATGAGATATAGTCGTTGTGTAATAAAACACTGCATTAGTGTAGTGGTCAAGAAACAGAATGATATATCTTTAGCACAAAATCTACAACTGTTAGATGTAAATGTGGGCCAATGTAACCTTTATGTGTGGAAATGAAATGCCTGCTATGTCGTTCATGATATACTAAGCCTAATCCTTACTCTTAGCCTAAGTTAAAGTTCCTATATGAGCCATGTACTAAGCCTAAGCCTAAGTCACGGAACTGCCGCCCCCCGAACCCCCCGCTCTAAGCTGTTTTTTCTAACATTATAACGTGCGGTCCCTAAAGGTGACATGGGCCCAAATTTGGAATCTTTTTTTGGTGTATGTTCCTAGAAGTAGTATCTGTCACAATATGTTAATGTTTCCTATGTAACCGTTATGATTGTCTACAACTTGGCAGAACATGAGAATATATCTGTGTTTGAGTTCAGGAACTAGGGGAGTCAAACCTACTTATTGCCGAATTGTTAGCAAAGGTAATAATTGCGCATAAATTGGTAATTTGTGTGCGATATTTCCTATAATTTCAGGCTGCAGTAGCCATTCCAGAGCGATGACCAACTAAAGACGTGTTCACACGCTCAAACTTTTTGATCAAATTTTGATCAAAATTTGACGGTTATTTTAAAATGAAAATTGCGATATTTCAAAATTTGAGATCACAACTTGGGCTCAAACTTTTTCAGGTAATACATCTCGTCCATGATTGGCTACACGAACATTCATGAAATGTTTGAACTGTATTCACACGTTCAAACTTGCAAAAAATGCAAAAAAAAGTTGCTTTCAAATTTTGATAAAAATTTGATCAAAATTTGAGCTCAAATTTTGATCAAAATTTGAGCAAAAAGTTTGAGCGTGTGAACACGCCTTAAGAACAGCAAAATTTATAACGCAATCGTGTCCATCCAATACAATAATAAAATATACTGATGCAATAAATCATAATTATGTGCGTTGTGTGCTGTACTATACCATCAAATGAGAAATTGGTCGCCAAACTATATAATTTAGGGCCATGCATGAACACGCTGCAGGATTCCGTAAATTCTGTAAATAAAAAAATCTCTGCACACACCGAAAACAATAAACAAAGACAAACCATTACAAACCGAAACACAAATATGTTTACAGATGCGTCGTTCACAGAGAAATGTGTGGGCTTACTCGACATCGTCAGCATATACACACGTGTGTATGAAAACATTACATTCCACAATATGTAACAACCTTCGTGAGTTGTTACGCAAAGCGGGTTCTGCGTAACAACATTCGTACGTTGTTACGCATGAGTGCTTGTATGTAAGGACATTGCTAATGTCGTTACATACAAGCGCTTATGCGTAATACCATTATTTGTACATTGTTAGAAATAAGCACTTGTATGTAACGACATTGCTAATGTTATTACGCTGGAATATTGTTACAAGCATTCACAGCTTTGTAACAAGAATCGAATGTTGTTACGAACAGTCTTGACCGTACATGCTCAAAGACCGAGGTCTTAGTATGGTTTTTAGTGTCACGGGGGCGGGAGGTCGGCCTTCGGCGTCCAAGGTTGCAGCCGGTTGGCGGGGAGTGGTGGGACATGGCAGGTAGCTAGAATATTGAAATTTTTAGAAGTTCACACAATTTCGCTCAATTTTCGCCATTTTTGTTAATCTTTGGCGCTATTATTTGAAGTTTTCCTTAGGTTTCCTTAATGTTTCCTAATTTTCGCAAAACTTTGCAGCGATTATGGTGCGACGGAAGGCGCGCGGGATCGTTGCTTTTACAAAAACTATTAAGCAAACTGTGCTACTTTTAAAAGAAATCGCTACAAATTGAGCCACTTTTATGAATGGGTCACAACCAGTCTAGCTATCGTAACACAGTTCCTGAATTAAAAGTGAACGTGGCCGTCGCTGTTTTGTAGTATTGAAAAGGATATGCTGCCTAGGAATCTTACATCAACTGTGACAAATTACTATATTGCACAATATATGATATTATGTATCTCACAGTAATAACTTCAGCTTTTCTAGGCCGTGTGTTGCCAATTCATCGAATAGTATTAGCAAAAGCTATTACCAAACTCGGGTTAATATAAGAGTACTGGGATATCATACTCGTCCCTATTATATTCACTCATTGTTTTATAACTATGAATCGAACAATACATTGGCGTGTCATATCTACAGTTTTTAGCGTCGACAGTGTTTTAGAAAGAAGTTCAACCTTTGACATCTATGTTTCTGTAATAGCCTAAGCTTTCCAAAGTCGGTTTTAGCGCTGCACTGTCCAACTATTCGCACATCTGTACCAAAGAGAGTTGCATAAATTTATATAAATTTCATAGTTGTACGTCTTTTATTTACATTTTAAATGCTCATAAATACCCTGAATGCTCCGCATCCCTCAACTCACGAGCGTGCAAAAATTGGGGTAAAATTGGCAAAAATCAGGGTTTCTTCGGGGTGATCTACACCACCGTCGACAATTTATCCCTTGTAACCCCACAGACATTTTGCACCTATGCTGTAGATATAGATCTGCTATATGTATCGCCAATTCCTTTCAAAAAAGTATTAGGTTACTTGTTTGGGAAAAAACTTTTACGAAATTTACGGCCGTGAAACAGTGGATTTCCACAGTTTTTGTACACTTACACAGCATACACTAACTAACTAATTGGGCTCTTTAAAATCCCACAGTAATACAATAAACAAACAACGTATACGAAACGGTTCGCATTTTGGTGGATTGGCGTAAGTCCGAAGTTGCGACTTAAGCAATGCTTAGCTCACATTAATATACCAAAATTCTGCATTACTGTTACGTCATACCGCCCCAGCCCTCAGACGTATCGTACGCCCTCCACGACAGGTTTGACACCCTCACCGCTCTAACCAATCACATGCACCTCACTTGGGCACCGTAGGCGCCGTAAAGTTTCGCTAAAATTGGGAAGTATTAAGGAAACTTAGGGAACACTTCAGCAAAATCACCAAAAATTAACAAAAATGGCGAAAATTGAGCGAAATTTGGGGAAATTATGAACTTCTATAAATTTCAACATTGTAGCTATCTCCTATGTCTCACCCACCCCCAACCAGCCGACTCCCTTGGAGGCCGAAGACCGACCTCCCAGCCTCCGTGGCACTGACTAACATACCCTGTGGCCTCGGACTTTGAGCATGTATGGTCAACACTGTTCACAAGAACATTCGATTGTTGTTATAAAGCTGCGAATGCTTGTAATAACATTTGAGCGTAACAAATGAACGTAACAACATTAGCAGTGTCGTTACATGTAAGCGTTTATTAGTAACAACGTACGAACGTTGTTACGCATAAGCGGTTGCATGTAACAACATTAGCAATGTCGTTACATACAAGCGCTTATGCATAACAACGTACGAATGTTGTTTCGCAGAACCCGCTTTGCGTAACGACTCACGAAGGTTGTTACATACTGTCGAATGTAAAGTTTTCGTACACACGTGTGTATATGCTGACGATGTCGAGTATGCGCACACATTTCTCTGCGAACGACGCAAGAATCGGACTAATTAAATATCCATCTACTCAGAACACGTCATTGATTTTCGAACCGTGGGCAAAGCCTCGCCACTATCGGGGTAGGGTACGGTTTAGTCATCCGTAATCGGAAGGATTTGTCTTTTAAAAGGAAATCTTAGAATGCCAGAGTCGTGGTTTTTGAATTTTGCAGAAACGCAACTTCATGCGCCGCTTAGTGTTTTGTCAAGCAAATTGGACCGATTAGGACAACAGGGGCAGCCCGGACACCTAGGTTAGATCAGAACCCGGAAGGCGGCATAAACGTATAGACAGAGAGAACACGGCCCATAAAGGTAACACATACCTGACACCCAAACGGACCACAAACCTAGTAAGCAACTAGAGCCTGCTAGAAACGCCTTCGTCAATATAACAAACCGATAGCTATTAAATACCTGGAAACAGTATTTACCAGTCCCGTTTTTCAATGCTACATCCTGTATATGTTGACACAAACTACGACTTCGTTAACCAAGAGATACAGCATGTCACCAGCTCGTAATTACCACGTTAACAAAAAATATAAAACTTTTCAAATAGTATTATCAATAGTGCATTAGGGAAGAGTAAGACACTTCTCTGCACTCACGTCTTAGCCTGTGTTTGATGACGCGGGTGTTTTCGGCCTTACCCGCCAAGACCAATATAATAATTGCGCAAAAACTGCTGAGGTAAGGCTAACAACGATTAACACCATATGTCATCATTACCCAAAGAAACAAAAGTACAAGTGCAGAAAAACGCGACGAATGGCGTAGCAGAAAACAAAAAAGCGAACTACAACACAACCATTGATCGGGCGCCACAGTGTCGGCGATTAAAAGAATTAGCCGATGAGGCCTTCTTAGCGTTTCGAGAGGAACAAAGTCTTCCGACCGGCGAGCACATACAAATTGAAAATAATCTTCAGAATAACTAGGTCAATCACCCCATAGCCAAAATTTTGAGATGCGGCACCAGCAATTTTGCTATCACAAGAATGGGTCCCATAAAATCGGCACTTTTAAACTGAAACATTTATATCCACGCTCGACATACAGTGAAACCAGTCATAGGTTAAAGCCGAAATATACAGTAAATGATATTACTACGTAACAATGTCAGCCTGACACAGCCACTATAACTGTCCCACGGTAAGCTCCATCGTCCGTCAAACATCGGCACTCAGAAAATATGAACTTGAAAGCTTAAAATTTTCGAAGCTCAATAGTTTTCCTAATTTCGCTATAATTTCTCCAATTTTCGCCAATTTGCAGTATATTTATGCCAATTTTGCCATTTTAGGCAATTTTTCCACAATTTTTGCAAAGTTTATGCCTATTTTTACCAATTTGTGCTAAAATTTAGCACGCACCCTAGGCGCATGAACATTTGGTATGAGGGGTGAGTGGGGAGCGCTAGTCCGAAAATTAGGGGTAACCTGTTATCGTGACCTATGATTCATACCACCAGCTTGGCATAGGAATTTGTGAAGCGCACTTAGTTTTCCAGCAACGACTGTCCGTCCTGGTACGATATTTCATTATATATCATGACCAACGGCTTTACAGTATTATTACATTATGCATCATTTACCATAGACTGGGTGCGCATGGTCCTATATATATCACGCTTTCAAATGGGCTATGTCACTCATACAGTCTTGCTATGTCACGCAAACAGTCCTGCTCGACTATTAAAATTTTTAATAGCCTAGCTAGGCTATGCATTTGTCATTGAGTGTCGAGCCGCACTGTGCTTTTGTCACGAGGCGTTCAGTTGAGCCCTATAACTTAAGCCCGAGACAATTTAGTCCGCGAACATTACGTATTACTATACGTATCTAAATAATGCCCCAAAAGCGGAATACAGCTTCAAACGTGAATTGTATATATTAAAACAAATATATAACTTAGAATTAGTGTGAAAATACTATAGAACAAAATGCTATTATACTAAGCACAATACCAAATAAAATTTCTGAATCGACAATTCAGCCAGACGCTCTGTTTGTCACGCAGAGCCTAGCTAAGCTCCCTGTTTGTCATAAGACTAGCTAAGCTATAAAAATGTACCATAGTAGTCTAGCTAAGCTACAGTTCACCCGAACAAGTTAGGTTCGACGCGTGACATAATTTGGCCCTGGCGTACGCATCTTATCGAAAATGATGCATTACTATTATAATTGTCTTACGACACAGTTGTAGTGGCATTGTTTTTTGGGCTCGTTGTCAAAAATTAAGATATGAAAAAATAGCAAAACGCTTAAACCGAATACGGTGAACCTTTATCTTAGAAGTCAACAGAGCAAAAATGTCTAAAAATACGTGCGCTGTGGTGTTGATAATTGTTTGTACTAAATTTATTACAAAGACAATAATTGTATAATGGCTTCTAGAACAATATGTCATGAACAGCATACGCCAACACATAGCTTTCAAAGGAACTATGGCTAACTACTATTACTTACTATACTATTCCGGAGAGTTAGACTATTATATTCTAGTAGCCCCTCCTTTTAGGAAGTCGCGAAATGAACGTGATTTTCTGCAACGGAGATACTCAACGAAACTGGAGCTTGAAATGCGAATTCCAATTGAAATTGAAAGAGTGTGATGTAACGCTGTACTACGCTAGTGTACATTATGTATTTTCCGGGTTAATTATTGGAGGCTATGAAATAGTAGTAAGCACGTCGGTAGTGTTGTAAGCTAAAAACATGTGTTTGAGTACCGGCTGGTTTATCGTAAGATCTATCGTAAAGTTTTTCATTTCTCTAGCCCTTTACATCGTGAAATAATTTACATTTCGAGTATAGAAGAGCAATTGTTGGTCGCCGCGATGTGTCAAACCGCGCACGCTCGATAAAAGTCACATTTACTAACCGTCGAGCGATCTGGGGGCTATTACTCGAATACCTTAGGCTCCTGGCAAATCGAGCGAGCAACAACACGCGTGTAATGGTGTAGTATTCGTCGAATTTAGTTAGTACAACGCAATCAAATGTAATTTGTTGTTGTCAAACAAATATATAGTTAAAGGATTAAACAAATGGCGTGCTAAATTTTGAATAACCCTTTACGCCCTGAATTTATTCACTCTTCGAGTATCGAATAACAATTACTGATCGCAAACGCTCGAATGAAAGTAACTGTTACTAACCGAACGATAGAGCAATATGGGGCTATTTCTGGAATATTTAAAGCACTTTGGAAAGCGAGCGAACAACAACACGCGTGTAATCTTTCTGTATTTGCTGAATTTAGTTAGTACAACACATTTAAACGTAATTTGTTGTTGTCGAACAACTGTAGGAGTTAAAGAGCTTCACTAAGTTTTCCTTTAATATGAAATTTAACTCACAGATTAGACTTTGCGTTGAGCAATATAGTAAACCTTCCTAACACCGATACATTCCTGGGATCCACACGTTTAAGCTCCATCGTTCAAAACCATGTCACAAATAGTTTCACTAAATTTAGTAATGATAGTTTTACTAAATAGTAATCATTTACAAAATTTTTATATCCATATAATCTGTTCGGGGTTTATTAAATAGTACAGCTTACTATTTGGCTGTTCACGCTGTTACAATTTAGCTATAGTTGAAACATATTTTTGGTTGAACGAATGAATACTCCTATTAATAATTAATGTGTTTATCTTTAAGGTGCGATTACTATTTTCATATGAATATTTATTCTTTTGACGTTGGGTAGATTAAAACGCAGACTTCAAATCTGAAGTCAAAAATTACAGTATTTGGATTGTAGCCAAGTTATTGATATTTTTAAATTTTTAGCATCAAAAAGCATGAAATAAGGGATACAACTCTCTGACCCCTTCACCAGCTGAAGTAACAACGCTAACGAAGTGGAAAAAAGCATGAAGTAAGTGATACAACTCTTTGACTCTTTCGCCAACTAAAGTAACAACGCTAACGAAGCAGAAAAAGTATGAAGTGATACCACTCTTTAACCCCTTTGCCAACTGAAGTAATAACGTTAACGAAGTGGAAAAAAGCATGAAATAAGGGATACAACTCTTTGACCACTTCGCCAGATGAAGTAACAACACTAACGAAGTGAAAAAAAGCATGAAGTAAGTGATACAACTCTTTGATTCTTTCGCCAAGTAAAGTAACAACGCTAACGAAGTAGAAAAAGTTTTAAGTGATACCACTCTTTGACCCTTTCGCCAACTGAAGTATCAAGTAAGAGTGGAAAAAAGATGAAGCTCACTCTTGGACTCCTTCGCCAGCTGAAGTAAATAACTCTAAAGAAGTGGAAAAAAGGCAACCACAAAAAACGATTAAAGTTCAAGATGTTTATAACAATTAAGATATTTTGTTTCTTTTGTTTAAATGACAAAACTAAGTCAAGAAATGACTGGTACAATGTGACAAGTGTTTAGAGTGGAAGAACAATTACTGCAGTGGACGTAAGACAGAAAAAATATTTTATTGCAAAACCTGTATTCCAGTAGTAAATTGCTTAGTTATCACCATAAAACACGGGCTTAAGTATCGTTCTTGTTCTAAAACGTATAGCTGTGCCTATGGCCTTAGTTTAAAGTGAGCTTTATATCAAATATACTCTATTTATTCGAACCTGAGCTAATTTCAAGATATTTTAACTAATACTGATTACAACATTAGCATCTACACTTACACAAAGTCACTAGCTGCACTGATCACGAAACATGCGACGGCGTTGAAATATACACTCTTGCTATCTCAATGCTGAAACCAGGGGCTAGCAGTCACGATGAGTGTTGTAGACCTTTCCGGCGGCTACAAACAACAGACTGATCATCGGAAACGCACACATATCAATTTTTAAACATTTTACTGTGCTTTATTTACGTAGTGTCGATACCTGACATAGTCGTCGATATTAAGGATGTAAAGTGTCGGTATTGAGCGAAAAAGCACCACGTGCATTCTATACAGCGATGTCGAAAGTGTCGATGTTATATTATATGCGCTTAGTAGTAAAATATATTTTGCCATAAGCGAATTAGTTTACAATGCTGTCTGTATATGTCAGTACTATACTTTACTATAAAAAATATCTTTGTAAAGACAACTTGCATTAGCAATAACAGTATCATTAATACATCAATTCACTGGATAATACCAAAGCAGCCTTATCATTTTAGCCAACATGGCAAATATGTTTGAAATCTTGTGTAGGAATACAACTGAACGTTTCAGTCTTTCATAAAATGTCTTTAATAAAAATTGTCATCTTTTCATGTTTTATAAATAACAGTATGCATCATAATTCAATCGTATAGGATGTGACTAAACCAATATTTTGGATATGCATATTCTTCAAATTAAGGGTAAAATATATTTTGTCTAAAAATATGAAATTGTTTTAAAAATTTAATATAAACAGAGTTAATAACGTCGGATATTCCTTACTGCGGTTATAGTTTTGTAGTTGACAACGAACGTCCAAAATATAACAATGCCAATCCAGACGTACGGAGAATACGCTGAAAACATGTGAAGCTCGTCCAAAATACTGATTCGACGTGGCTGGTGTATTATGAGCATTGCGTGGTCAACGTTCAACACATTCGTATAATCGTAGAAATCGAATGGATAAGATTGATTTGCCATACGGATATCGTCGAGAAATCCTGTAAAAACAACAAACGCAATACTTTCGTATATAATGTTGTTTGATTCTGCGCTGAGACCATTCTCGCTAAGATATCATTCAACTTTCATATAGCTAGGATAATTACCAATGCCATTTACCTAAAGTCAAATTGTGCTAAACACGTCAACTAGCAAACCAAAGTAGTATATATAAATTGGTTCAACATTTTGGTCAAATATTTAGTAGTGCATTGATTCTATTATAACACTACAGTTTTATAGCAAAATGCACATAGATTAGGCCTGCTTAAAGATGTAATTTAGTTTCCGCCTTATGGTAAGCTGTAATGAGAATAGCAAAAATAGGTTGACGGGAGACTGAAAAAAGATTTGTTCGACTACGCCTCTTCAAAACAATTGGACCTGGATAAGTTAATGTAGATGAATCAAAATGTATATATCAATATTGCTACGTCAGACCCATGCCTAAGAGAGTAATCGGTCATTTCTATATTTAAGTTTTGGAAGTCCAGGTAATAATCATGTTTTCGCTACATTAAAATTTGGCGTTACCTGTGGTGAATTCAATGTAATGCCATAAATAACCTGTGGCAACATTCGATTCGCTGGCCCCTGAAATTTTTACCTCGTTCGAGCCTATCGCATTAACAAATATTACAGAATGTAGCTATTTCATTTGCTGTGTTTGCGTACCGTTATGCTTGTAATACATCCACTACTAGCTGGGATACCCGGGCGTGGAAAAGCTTTGCGGCAAAGTAGCCTGGCGAATTCACTTTGCATATGTGAGTTTTTTTGCATAGGTTTTAATAAAGATTCGAAATGTGCGAATTCTCCACACTCAATGAACTTAATAGACAAATTTGATCAGGGTTCATTCAGAAGCATGGAATAACTTTGGCTATAATCTGTAATCAAGCCGTAAGTCGTTCTCATCATTGTGAACCAATACCCGGCTTTCATTCAGGCGATAGTATAAAGAACTTACTTGCAGACAGACCATATGAACTCTGGTTTCTTTTCGAAGCACGCAAAAAACTCACCCGAGCAATACGTAACTGAACGAAGAA
>JASANE010026164.1:0-36994 GCA_030248225.1 Trileptium ribeirensis
ACTTTTCCTTCCGAGAGCAATCATTTTTCACCTATCTGCATCACTTTACGAGACACAAACGAAACATAATTTTACTCTGTAGCAGTAAAATAGCTTAAACTGACATTTTTGGCACCAAAATCGCCATTTTGGCAATCTATGATTACAGTCAAGTCACTGTAAACACCGAGAAACAGCCATTTTCGCCTATCTTTATTACTTTACGTGACATAAAAGATAAATATATTTGCTGCCACAAAACCAAAATAACTTAAACAGACACTTTTGGCCCCTAATATTACAATTTTGACCATATGAGTATTATATTGACAGCAAAAATCACTGTTTCCAGTGAGAATTTACCATTTTACCTATTTGTATCACTTTAAGTGACACAAAATACAAAAATTTGCTCCCACAACACCAAAATGCCTCAAACTGAGACGTTTCGAACCCAAAATCAAAATTAATACGATTTGTGATAATTATATCGGCAGCCAAAATTACTGTTACCAAAAAAAACAACCATGTTTCACCTATGTTTAGCACGTTGCGTGACATAGGAGACATATATTTATTCTAACCACAGCCAAATTGCTCTAACTGACACGTTTAGCCCTCAAAATCACATATTTTGTTGACTTGTACTCTCATAAAAGTAAAATTCACTGTTACCACCGAGAACAACCATTTTTAGCTATCGTACCACTTCACGTGAAATACATAAATTTATTCCCCACAGCAGGTTCCCATACAAATTTGCTCCTATAACACCAAAATAGCTCAAGTTAAAATTTTCAGGTTGCAAAATAACAATTGACTATCAATGTGACTATTTCCACCAAGAACAACCATTTTTACATCTCTCTATCACTTTACGTGACGTAGCATAAAAAATTGACTCACACAACACTAATTTGCCTCAAAGTAACACTTTTTGGGAGCCAAAATCACAATTTTGACGACCTATCTTACTATATCTGCAGCCAAAGTCGTTGTTCCCACCGAGAACCATCATTTTTGCCTATATGTGTCACTTTACGTGACATACATAAATTTACTGCCACAACAGGGTATACAAATTTACTCCACAACACCAAAATTGCTGAAACTGACAGTTTTGGGTCATAAAATCACAATTTAAGAACTGTCTATGATTACTGTATTTGCAGTCAATGTCACTGTTTTACCGAGAACAACTATTTTTCACCTACTACCTATCAATTATTTAAGTAACATAGCATACAAAAATTTGCTCACACTACACCAAAATGCATCAAACTGACACTTCTGGGTCCCAAAATAATAACGTAACTATCTATGATTACAATATCTGCAGCTAGAGTGATTGTTCAAATCAATAACAGACATTTTAACCTATCTGTATCACCTTACGTTACAATAAATAAATTTATTTTTACAACACCTGAAACTGACACTTTTGGGTCCCAAAAACACAATTTCGGCAAGATAATATTTACTATATCGGCATTCACTGTAAATGTTCCCATCAGAAAACAACCATTTTCGCCCACCTGTATCATTTTACGTGACATAGCATATAAAAATTTGCTCATACAAGAACACCAAAATACCTCAAACTGACACTTTTGGGTGCCAAAATCACAACTTAAACGATCTTTGATTACTACATGTGCAGTAAATGTCACTGTTCCCAAAAAAACAATCATTTTCTGCTTCTCTGTGTCACTTGTCCCAAAATCACAATTACTATGACGATCTATGATTATTACAAACGCATCTGTACCACTCTACGTGACATGGGATTCATACATTTCTCCACAACACCAACTTACACTTTTGGCTCTCAATATCGCAGTTTTGACGGTCTATGATTATTATATAGACAGCTGAAATCACTGTACCCACCGAGAACAGTCATTTTTCATCTACCTGTGTGGCATTACATGACACATAATACGTACATAAATTTGCTCGTACAACGCCAGAATGGCTCAAACTAACATTTTTGAGGCATAAAATCAGAAATTTGAGCGGTATTATGATTACTATATCTGCAGTTAAATCTCTGTTGCCGTAAGAAACAATCGTTTCCACCCATTGGTATCAGTTTGTGTGACGTAGATACAAAAATTTGATTCAACACCAAAATATCTCAAACTGAGACATGGGCCCCGCAATTACAATTAAAATGACAATTTATGATTATTATCTCGGCAACCATGTTCACCGTTCCCACCGAGAACAACCATATTTTCCCCTATCTGTATCACTTTAAGTAATATAGCGTACGTAAATTTGCTCGCACAAAACAAAATACCTCGAACTGACATTTTAACCCCAAAATCACAATTTTGACGATTTATGATTACCATGTCTGCAGCCAAAGTCATTGTTTCCACCGAGAGCAGTCATTTCTCAACATATTTTATATTACTTTAAGTAACATGGGATACAAAAATTCGGCGTCACGATGCCTCAATCTGACACTTTGGGCCCCAAAAGCACGATTTTGACGATCTATGGTTATTATATCGCAGCCAAAGTCACTTCTCCCACCAAAAACAAGCATTTTCAATCTGTATCATTGTATGTGACATCGTATACATATGATACTTCACAACACGACAATAGCTCAAACTAGAGAGTATTTGAGTACCAAAATTATTATATTGGCAATCGATAATTACTATATCGGCAGCGAAAGTCATTGTTCCCACACAGAACGGCCATTTTTGTACCATCTGTATCACTTTATGGGAAATGCAATATCGAAATTTTCGCCCACTGCCTCAAATCCTACACTGACACTTATGGGCCCAAACGCGTAATTTTGATGAATATTATTTCTATATCGGAACTATGAACCTTATATAAGACGTCAAGGTCACTGTTAAATAAAAACAATCATTTTTCACCATCTGTATCAATTTACGTGGCATAGGATACATTTCCTCCCACAACACCGCAATCGCTGCAATTGATATATTTAACAAAATTACCATTTCGGTAATCTACGATTACTATATCAGCAGCCAATGTCCCTATTCCACCGAGAACAACATTTTTTTAAATATCTGTATCACGTCAAGTGACATACTGCCGTGAAAAGTCAAAATGACGGTCCATGAAAATTCATAAAAATTTTTACAGAAAAAACGAATTTTTCTATTTTTTAAGTAAACGGGCTTGGTCGCGTTTTGTTTTTAAAACTGGCAATGGTAATCGATCATGCTCAATACGATATATATTCTGTTGATTTTGTGGAATCTTGAAAATTGGATGAGTTAATGGCGAAAAACCCTTTCCGTCATTTTGACTTTGCACCAAATTTTATTAAGTAAAGGTTACAAATGGTTATTTTAAGCAAAATGACGGATTACATTTATAACATGTAGCGTCATTTTTACTTGTGTTTCATTGTAAATGTGAAATTGACAAATTGACAGAGAAGCAAAACCGTCCTTCTGGCTTACCTTTCATAGGGAAATATAGTATGTCGACTTGAAAATGTTCTCCGGTTTCTTTCCATTAAACCATCATCTTGCCCAGGTTACTAATCATATGATTTTTCCATATTTTTACTAAATCGTACAAATAACATTAATACATTCAAACCTAAAACAATTCAAAAAAAATTTTGAGTGGTTTCAGTTATCCACGCAGCTCAATTTTGCGAAATTGGCCACTTTGAAGCGTAAAATAGCAGCAATCGATTTTTCACGGAAAACGCATCGATATATATTTATTTTTTTTACTTGTAAACAAAAAATTTTTGGGGGTGGGGTAAGGGTCGCCTCTTAGAAAGCGAAAAAATTTCATTCAGGAATGTGGCAAATTAGTATACTCTGAATCGCACGTCCAGCTTAGTTGATTGATAACTTCGTAAAATGAGCTACGGGAGATAACTGAAAAGACCCATGATTATAACATGACCTAGATGGAAACAGGAACACCCTGTAATTAACATTATTTGGTTATCAAATATACACAATACCTTTAATTCGCTGCGACTGAAGAAAGGGTTGGGCCTTACGACGTTTAATTCGGCTTAATTTTACAATTTTTGTGTTATTTACAGAATAGACATTGTTGTTTGCTTCATCAAAATTATTAAAAACTAAAATTCATTTCTTCGTTGGGCTTTTCAGCTTTTGGGCTTATGAATTTAAATTTATAAGTAACGTAATTGACACAAGAAAGTTGAGAAATAAAAAACATAAAAACTATAAAACAACTGTAAAACGACAAATTCTGTGGTTTAATAAGTATAATGAAAAATGTTTGCAATATTAAAAAAATTATGAACAAACGAACAAATCGAACACACTGAGAAAAGTAGCTATGTAATGGTATGGTGCGCCTATAGCTATGGTAAAATGACGGAAACCGCTTACACATATATGATAATGATTGTAGTAATATAGTATGTTAGAGGGGTTTAGAATGTGTTTTTGGTGGAATATGGTAATGAGTCTTTAAGTATTAGGTAATAGTGTATAAGTGGAATTGTAAAGGGTGATGATAATGTTGGGAGGAATGAGGTTAAGAAAGTGGGGGTGAGTATAGGGTATTTTGTTATTAGTTTTTATGGATTGTGAAAGTAATGGGTTGTTTTGTTTGTTTTTTTTGTTGGTTATAAAAAGAGTATTTAGTTTGGTGGGTGAATGAATTTTGTAAAGTTATATGATTTGAAAGAGAGTAGATATGAGTTTTTGTTAAATGGTATTTATTTGTATAGTCTTTTTGTTTTGGAGATAGGGTATGTTTTGTTTAGGGATTGTATGATTATAGGGCATTTTTATGTGTTATATATGGAAATTATTGTTTAAGAGAATTTTTATATGTAGTTATTTATTTATATGTAGGTAATAATTTGTTGTTTAATGTGAATGAAATATAGTTTTTTTTTGGTTATATTATATATGGAGAATTATATTTAGAGAATTTTTTTTATTATTTAAAAAGGTAATAATTTATTTAAAAAATGGGAAATATTTTTTGTTATTAATATTTTATTAATTAGAAGGAAGGGGTATAATATTGTAGGTTTTTTTTTAGGCTGGATATAATTAGTTTTTTTGTATTTACAAAAAAAAAAAATAAAAAAAAAAAAAAAAAAAAAAAAAAAAAAAAAAAAAAAAACAAAAAAAAAAAGAAAAAAAAAAAAACAAAAAAAAAAGAAAAATAAAAGAAAAAAAAAAAAAGGAAAAAAAGAAAAGAAAAAAAGAAAAAAAAAAAAAAACAACTTACATAGTGTGAAAATTTTACAATTATAAAACATTATCAGTTCCTCGTTTCCTAATTGAAACACTGGGAATGCTAGATTGTTGTGAACAGGCAGATTACAAATAATACAGAATACCTTTATAATATTAAAGTATGGAGTTTCAAATTTAGATTGGAAACAACCAGTGTTGGATACAAAACAGTTAATGTATAATTTATCTTATTTCAGACCATCGATAAATCATTGAGAAGTTTCAGTGAGTTGTTTTTAATTTTTTATAATTTACTTAATTGTTTTAGTAATGGGCGCTTACTGTCTATTTTCATATAGATTATTTAAGAATAATTCACATGCTGAACATACCATGCTATTGTACCCATTGACATAGTATGTACTTCATCAATATCATCACCTACAATTGGGCAACACATAGCTTTGACAGGGCTGGATGTTTTTGTTTTATTTTGCTATTCGGATGCGTAACGCATGGATTTTAATGGCGGAGAAGGTAATGAAACTAGATTCTACAATCCCAGGTCACAATATTACTCTTAAATACTTGTTTATTAATCCTCAGCTTGATATTACGCAACGCTTGCATGTGTTCATATATTCAATGGCTACCTGGTCGCTTTGGTTTCTTGGGGATGCGAGATGAAATGAGCTGTCAAGCTTGAACTCTGTCTATTCGTTTGTTGGCCCTGAGTTTTGTCTTCCGCTCTTCCTCAAATCTCAAGTAATGAAATGGCGTCTGGGAACTTACGGCTAAATGTAAGTGCGGACGCAGATAATTGCTGACGAAACTGCGCCCGTCTTTTGCCGTTTACTTCATATTTTTAAGATATAGCTTAACCGGTTAGATAAATTTTCCATTTAGTACAGCCAAACTCGTTGATCTGATTTATTAACTTTTTCACCCGTTACAGTTGGAGACAGAATTAAAGCATTGTTAAAAATGCATAAGTAATTTTGCTCAAAAAGGGTAAATCTTTAAAAATTGAACTGCTTTTGTTGGATAATAATTGGCCTAGCTTTGACAAAACTTACGGAAAAGCAAATAAAATTTATTTATATGTGCCTAGAATAATTTATTTATTGCGTTTGTTGCTGAATGTTTTCGTTAATACGGATTTCAGTTGTATATATCTGCCGTTTTATATAAAACTATGTTGATTTCAAAAATTTCAAGCTTCATCCGTTGCTGAAAGTTGCAATTGAAACGGGGGATGGTGGCGTACCGAGCGCAGGATATTCCAGTAGCTTTTAATTTGGGAAAATTCTTTTTTCTCTGTCGTTCGTTGCATAACTCTTCGCCATTAATGGATTTTTGCAAAACTTTTTATTCAAAGCGCAATGAAATTGCAGTTGTGCACCTAGCTTTGTATATACAGCTTCTATAATTTCTTACCTAATTTGTCGCTAAACTAACAAAATAAATTTGGATATTTTAAGTTTGGTCATTTGGGATCACTTTACGTTTTAGGTTATACTTACTCTTGCTCTTGCCAGAGGCACCGAATCGAAAAATAGAGACGAGTCTTCAAGAGCAACTTAGCTGTTACACATTTTTGCCAGAGCAGCCTTCATTGTTTTAATCCCAATTTTGGTAGGTTATTAACTCTGAGTGACGTTACCCTAGGAAAGTTTTTTGGTAAATTTTGGTACCAAAAATAGTCAAATTTTGTAAATTTTCTATATACACAAATTTTGTTCGAACACAGAGTCTAATTTCTGGCACATGAATTTGATTTTCCCAATTTTCGGTTAGCGAAAAACCGAATGAAATTAAGCCTTTTTTCGTAACATGGGTTTGCGATTCGACATCGATAATGACAAGATAGGTTGGTTGGCTGGGTCACCTTAAGTTTACTCGCTCATAAAATGATCGTAGTGTTGCAACTGAAATATCGCAAAGATACAACTGCTATCGTGGATTTTTATATGGGCCCAGGGGCCTAAGTTTGGAAAGATGAAATGGTCGCTACGCGATGACTATTTATACTCGCTCCGTTGTCGTCGCTTTGCTAGTTACTTGTAATATTGAAATTATTTAAATGTCAGAGCAAAATTTGAGAGTATGTTTGCGCCATTGTTGTTTATGTAAATAAATTTATGTATCCTATGGTATGTAAACTAATACAGATGGTGAAAAATGGTTGTTCTTGCTGGAAATAGTAATTTTGGCTGCCGATATAGTAATTATAGATCGTCAAAATTGTAATTTTGGGACCCATATTTGTCACTTTGCGACATTTTGAGACTATGCAAGCAAATTTATGTATCCTATGTCATATAAAGTGAAGAGTGGTAAGCTATGTCATATAGGTGAAAAATGGTTCTTCTTGGTGAGAACAATAACTTTGGGTGCCGATATATTAATCACATTGGTCAAAATGTGACTGGGCCCTATAAGTGTCAGTGTGAGGCAATTTTGCCTCGTAAGAGCAAATACATGTACCCTATGCTGCCGTGAAAAGCCAGAAACGGATCTTTTTCTTCTCCTTTACAATTCTCATATCTTCTTTTCCGTCATTCCTTTTTCAAATTCATTTTCCCCAACTAGTTTCGTTTTTTTGTTGATTTACGCAACAAAACGGATCATGCTTTCGGATTTGCTTCATAAAGGGATTTCTAATAGGTGACAAAACCCTATCCGCTCCCACCTTTCCCCACTCGTTTTCAATTTCACTGTATTTCGTTTTCTAGTTTGGATCGATTTTCATAGTTCGTTCGTCCAGTTTTCTTTTTCCGTCTTTACGTATTTCTCAATATACATATATGGTACGTTTCCGTCATTTTACCATAGCTATAGGCGCACCATACCATTACATAGCTACTTTTCTCAGTGTGTTCGATTTGTTCGTTTGTTCATAATTTTTTAATATTGCAAAATATTTTCCCACCATACCTATGAAACGACAGAATTTGTCGTTTTACAGTTGTTTTATAGTTTTTATGTTTTTTATTTCTCAACTTTCTTGTGTCACATTACGTTACTTATAACTTTAATTCATAAGCCCCAAAAGCTGAAAAGCCCAACGAAGAAATGAATTTTAGTTTTTAATAATTTTGATGAAGCAAACAACAATGTCTATTCGTAAATAACACAAAAATTGTAAAATTAAGCCGAATTAAACGTCGTAAGGCCCAACCCTTTCTTCAGTCGCAGCGAATTAAAGGTATTGTGCTATATTTGATAACCAAATAATGTTAATTACAGGGTGTTCCTGGTTTCCATCTAGGTCATGGTTATAATCATGGGTCTTTTCAGTTATCTCCGCGTAGCTCGATTTTACGAAGTTATCAATCAACTAAGCTGGACGTGGCGATTCAGAGTATACTACATTTGGCCACATTCCTGAATGAAATTTTTTCGCTTTCTAAGAGGCGACCCTTACCCCACCCCCGAAAAATTTTTTGTTTACAAGTAAAAAATAATATATATCGACGCGGTTTGCCGCGAAAAATCGATTGCTGCTATTTTACGCTTCAAAGTGGCCAATTTCGCAAAATCGAGCTGGGGTGGATAACTGAAACCACCCAAATTTTTTTTTGAATTGTTTTAGGTTTGAGTGTATTAATGTTATTTGTGACGATTTAGTAAAAATATGGAAAAATCATATGTATTAGTAACCTGGGGCAAGGATGCATGGTTTAATGGAAAGAAACCGGAGTACATTTTGCAAGTCGACGGATACTGATATTTCCCTATGAAAGGTCAAGCCAGAAGGACGGTTTTGCTTCTCCGTCAATTTGTCAATTTCACATTTACAATGAAACACAAGTAAAAATGACGGCTACATGTTATAAAGTGTAATCCGTCATTTTGGCTTGAAAATAACCATTTGTAACCTTTACTTGAATGAAAATTTGGTGCAAAGTCAAAATGACGGAACAGGGTTTTTCGCCATTAACTCATCCAATTTTCAATATTTTCTCACAAAATCAACAGAATATATATCGTATTGAGCATGATCGATTACCATTGCCAGTTTTAAAAACAAAACGCGACCAAGCCCGTTTACTTGAAAAAATAGAAAAATTCGTTTTTCTCGTGAAAAATTTTTATGAATTTTCATGGACCGTCATTTTGACTTTTCACGGCAGTATGTCACTTGACGTGATACAGATATTTAAAAAAATGTTGTTCTCGGTGGGGATAGGGACATTGGCTGCTGATATAGTAATCGTAGATTACCGAAATGGTAATTTTGGGGCCCAAATATATCAATTGCAGCGATTGCGGTGTTGTGGGAGGAAATGTATCCTATGCCACGTAAATTGATACAGATGGTGAAAAATGATTGTTTTTGATTTGAACAGTGACCTTGACGTCTTATATAAGGTTCATAGTTCCGATATAGAAATAATATTCATCAAAATTATGATTTTGGGCCCTATAAGTGTCAGTGTGAGGTATTTTGAGGCAGTGGGCGAAAATTTCTATATTGCATTTCCCATAAAGTGATACAGATGGTACAAAAATGGCCGTTCTGTGTGGGAACAATGACTTTCGCTGCCGATATAGTAATTATCGATTGCCAATATAATAATTTTGGTACTCAAATATCTCAGTTTGAGCTATTGTCGTGTTGTGGAAGTAAATTTATGTATACTATGTCACATACAATGATACAGATAGGTGAAAATGCTTGTTTTTGGTGGGAGAAGTGACTTTGGCTGCCGATATAATAACCATAGATCGTCAAAATCGTGCTTTTGGGGCCCAAAGTGTCAGATTGAGGCATCGTGACGCCGAATTTTTGTATCCCATGTTACTTAAAGTAATATAAAATATGTTGAGAAATGATTGCTCTCGGTGGAAACAATGACTTTGGCTGCAGACATGGTAATCATAAATCGTCAAAATTGTGATTTTGGGGCTCAAAAATGTCAGTTCGAGGTATTTTGGTTTTGTGCGAGCAAATTTATGTATGCTATATTACTTAAAGTGATACAGATAGGGGAAATATGGTTGTTCTCGGTGGGAACGGCGAACATGGTTGCCGAGATAATAATCATAAATCGTCATTTTAATTGTAATTGCGGGGCCCATGTCTCAGTTTGAGATATTTTGGTGTTGAATCAAATTTTTGTATCCTACGTCACACAAACTGATACCAATGGGTGAGAAATGATTGTTCTCGACGGCAACAGAGATTTAACTGCAGATATAGTAATCATAGATCGTCAAAATTCTGATTTTAGGGCTCAAAAATGTTAGTTTGAGCCATTCTGGCGTTGTACGAGCAAATTTATGTACGTATTATGTGTCATGTAATGCCACACAGGTAGATGAAAAATGACTGTTCTCGGTGGGTACAGTGATTTCAGCTGTCTATATAATAATCATAGATCGTCAAAACTGCGATATTGAGAGCCAAAAGTGTAAGTTGGTGTTGTGGGAGTAAATGTATGAATCCCATGTCACGTAGAGTGGTACAGATGCGTTTGTAATAATCATAGATCGTCATAGTAATTGTGATTTTGGGACAAGTGACACAGAGAAGCAGAAAATGATTGTTTTTTTGGGAACAGTGACATTTACTGCACATGTAGTAATCAAAGATCGTCAAAGTTGTGATTTTGGCACCCAAAAGTGTCAGTTTGAGGTATTTTGGTGTTGTATGAGCAAATTTTTATATGCTATGTCACGTAAAATGATACAGGTGGGCGAAAATGGTTGTTCTCGATGGGAACATTTACAGTGAATGCCGATATAGTAATATTATCTTGCCAAAATTGTGTTTTTGGGACCCAAAAGTGTCAGTTTCAGGTGTTGTAAAAATAAATTTATTTATTGTAACGTAAGGTGATACAGATAGGTTAAAATGTCTGTTATTGATTTGAACAATCACTCTAGCTGCAGATATTGTAATCATAGATAGTTACGTTATTATTTTGGGACCCAGAAGTGTCAGTTTGATGCATTTTGGTGTAGTGTGAGCAAATTTTTGTATGCTATGTTACTTAAATAATTGATAGGGAGAGGTGAAAAATAGTTGTTCTCGGTAAAACAGTGACATTGACTGCAAATACAGTAATCATAGATAGTCTAAATTGTGATTTTATGACCCAAAACTGTCAGTTTCAGCAATTTTGGTGTTGTGGAGTAAATTTGTATACCCTGTTGTGGCAGTAAATTTATGTATGTCACGTAAAGTGACACATATAGGCAAAAATGATGGTTCTCGGTGGGAACAACGACTTTGGCTGCAGATATAGTAAGATAGGTCGTCAAAATTGTGATTTTGGCTCCCAAAAGTGTTACTTTGAGGCAAATTAGTGTTGTGTGAGACAATTTTTTATGCTATGTCACGTAAAGTGATAGAGAGATGTAAAAATGGTTGTTCTTGGTGGAAATAGTCACATTGATAGTCAATTGTTATTTTGGGACCTAAAAATGTCAACTTGAGCTATTTTGGTGTTATAGGAGCAAATTTGTAAATCCTGCTGTGGGAATAAATTTATGTATTTCACGTGAAGTGGTACGATAGCTAAAAATGGTTGTTCTCGGTGGTAACAGTGAATTTTACTTTTATGAGAGCAACGGAGAACAAAATATGTGATTTTGAGGGCTAAACGTGTCAGTTAGAGCAATTTGGCTGTGGTTAGAGTAAAAATATGTCTCCTATGTCACGCAACGTGCTAAACATAGGTGAAACATGGTTGTTTTTTTTGGTAACAGTAATTTTGGCTGCCGATATAATTATCACAAATCGTATTAATTTTGATTTTGGGTCCAAACGTCTCAGTTTGAGGCATTTTGGTGTTGTGGGAGCAAATTTTTGTATTTTGTGTCACTTAAAGTGATACAAATAGGTAAAATGGTAATTCTCACTGGAAACAGTGATTTTTGCTGTCAATATAATACTCATATGGTCAAAATTGTAATATTAGGGGCCAAAAGTGTCTGTTTAAGTTATTTTGGTTTTGTGGCAGCAAATATATGTATCTTATGTCACGTAAAGTAATAAAGATAGGCGAAAATGGCTGTTCTCGGTGTTTACAGTGACTTGACTGTAATCATAGATTGCCAAAATGGCGATTTTGGTGCCAAAAATGTCAGTTTAAGCTATTTTACTGCTACAGAGTAAAATTATGTTTCGTTTGTGTCTCGTAAAGTGATGCAGATAGGTGAAAAATGATT
The DNA here is from genome assembly GCA_030248225.1 of Trileptium ribeirensis. Taxonomy (NCBI): domain Eukaryota; kingdom Metazoa; phylum Nematoda; class Enoplea; order Enoplida; family Thoracostomopsidae; genus Trileptium; species Trileptium ribeirensis. The sequence goes on from JASANE010026164.1 coordinate 12,342, forward strand.
GCTCTCGGAAGGAAAAGTATGAATGTGGCTACCTATACAGTAATCATAGATCGCCAAAATTTATCATTTCAGCTTCACCACTGCTGTAACAATAAAATAATAAAAAGTAACTTTTTTCAATACTGCAGTGTAAGAAGGTGCATTTTTGAAGAGTGCACCAATGTTTCTTGCTTGCCTGTTTAGTGCATTTTTCTTCCTAGTATCCGACATTGAAGCGCACACCATTGCTGTGGTGCAGAAAATGAAAATGATAGAGGAACTAGATAATGGGCGTGAGTGATAATCTTGTTTCTGGCTGTTAGTTCTCCGCAATGTTTTTGAACATGATTAATATTAGTTCCATTCCGTAAAATACTTAACAACTATTGAGCTTTATCATACGTACTTTATCTTGCCTCGTCGGCTATATTATACAGTCACGGTCAGAAATAAAAGCAAAATTTTTAGCAGTAGTTAGCTAAAGATTAATAGCTGTTCCATTGCTATTCGCACCTGTTTACTAGTTTTTCGCCAAAGATTCTCGAAAATTCTGAGACTGTGCACACCGTGACTGTACAACCATACTTATTTTAGTTGTAAAGGAAAAGTTACACAGTGTAAAATTTTATAATTTAATAATAATACATATTTACCAAAATTGCGTTAACTGGTTCGAACAAATTTAAATTACCTATATATAATAGCTTATGTACTATGTTTTACTACGTTTAATTTTATCTGCTGCTTTTGTTTACGAATGCACACTAACCATTACACTATAAGCAAACCTTCGAGAATTTTTGCACTCATAAGCTTGAATTAATATTGCTGCTTACACTAATATGTTAACCACTGCGTTTGTGAAAACCATTTCACTTATACTTACTGTGGTTCAAAGCATTGCGCTATCGTCTAAATGCAAAACTCAGTACACAAGCGAAAATGAGGAAAACCAATGCACGATGGAACGCAAGCGCTAATTGTATTGTCTGCCAGAGTACAATAATCCTGTCAAATACACGACAAGATAGCAATGGACATTGCAGATTCTTAGGTGTGTGCAACGATTATGATTTTTGTACTTGAGGGAGCTGAGGTTATAACCATTACACGAAAGGACGCATTCGATGTTTCCATTTCATCTTAGTCAAGCTGCGTGCAACCTTTATGACCATGGTGGTTATGGTGTGTAGTTGTTGCACACAAATAAACATGAACGACGCATAAATGCGATAAAGGGTCCATGCTTTGTACAAAAATTTGGGATCTCATGGACAATCTCCCCTCTAGCTGTAGCTCCTGGACAATCCCCCCTTAAATGTGAGCTCGTGTACATTTTCCTCCCTAAGTTCACCAACCTAATTTAGTTGCATTTGAGAGGGCTATTGAAATAAAAGGAGCAGTATTTGCTTCAAAAAGAATATAAATCGGCGATGTGCTGGCATATCGACTCGAAGGAGGGTGCATGGTGAAACCTATCCATCCACATGAACTCCTACACGTACCAACGCAGGAAGTCTCGTTTGCAACCAGCCATGGCCTTGATGCGACGCTTGTGCTTGTTCCAGTCGGAGTCGATATGGTGTGTCCACACCATTGGGTTCGACGAAGTTGACGCTGTGGTTTACCGTCCGGTGGGTCAGGCCGATTTCTGCGATCCCGCGGTACGCTCGCCATTCGTCCGAATGAATTATTGTGACTGGAAGAGCCACGTTGCGTATGATCGGCAGCAGGGTAGCGACATCACGGCGTTCCACCATTTCCATAAATCCAACAGCAGGTACCTGAATCGTGTCCATCATACCGAAAATCCATATCTGCGTATGAGGCGCACGCACACGGTGGTACTTTTGCTTTTGGCAGAAGCACGATTCGTCGATCTCAACCACCACCCCCGGCCCACCAAGCTGGATTGCGTTGGCCTGAAGATAACGAGAACATATTTCACGGAAAGATGCAAACGCGTCTATCACTGTTTTTCTTGACAGCCCGATCGGCTCCATGGCGTTCTTCTCTGAGTCCTGGATTGCCCACAAGTAGAGCACGTGTAATTGTGGTAGTGTATCCCGTGTATCCATATAATAAGTCCAAGACGTTACCTGGAATAACAGTACCCAATAACCGAGAAAAACCTCTTGGACAATATCTCCCCAAAATATACTCTCATGGAGTATTTCCACCCCAATGCAGGCTGGGGATTGTGGGTTTAGATTGTCCATAAGATTCAAAATTTGTTTATAAAAATAAGAATTTTGATGTGCTCATGTAATTAGTCGACGTGCCTTTCGTAACATCTGTCGGTGGCATGTTTCCTGCTATGCCGATTTGCATTGCTGCTTATTTGTGTCAACTCATTTACGGTTCACTTTGTTCAGAAGCGCGCTCATCTTTAAGTTTTTGGGTTTATGGAATCTATTTCATAAGAAGCAAATAGTGTTCAAGTTTAACGATGTATCATTTTAAAATATGTGTTCGTTTCTAGGTACATTTTCGTTAAGAAACAGTCCTACTCTGACTCGTGCATTATCACCCACTACGTCGCCTGTTCACCACAAAGATCCGGATGCCATTTTCAAGGTTCGTTTATGATAGCAATTTTATGAGTTTTTTTTTGATATGCAATGCCACGAAGCGCATATATTGTTGCAAAGAATCCAACAAACTTTCGACAATCTTTGTTCGGAACAACGCAAAATCGCAAACTTTATAATACATCTACCTCGGTTCGTCATTGGCAAACTGGTTGATATTTGAGTTAATTCATGAGATATATGATAGTAACACTAAAATATTCATAATCCAGAATGTGTTAGCTATGCCATTGCCCAACAGTTGGTGCTTAGTATCCTGCAACGAACAACTGCTGCCAGTTATGTCTGTAACTGCCAGCACGCTGCTGCATTGCGCACTTCCAAAACACAATCTCCATACGACCCGGCTATCGTAACCTGGGTTCTTTTTTCGGGTCAGTCTTAAGAAGATATGGAGTTTAGCAAGCCGCAGGAGCTCTTCACAGGATGTGTTATGATCATACCGGATTACTACCTTTGGGGTCCCTATGGAGGTTTAAAGCTCACAGTTTAAAGAGATCATACCACTATACTCTATCATCGTTCCACTTGTGCTGTATGAAACTTGAAATTACTGATTTATATGATTTTAAAACATAAAACAAGGTAATTTTTGATCAGTGATCAGAGACACTGTTTAGGCTAGTGTAGTTCATTGCCAAGAAATCAATTTCTGGCTGCGTTGCAGATAACGTTACTTTACTTCATTGTAAGCTGATTTACAAACTTTACAAGAGCATTCGCTGGTGCTTGACGCAATTTATGTTAGCCAAGCTTACGCTAAGTGCTTCTACGTAATCCATACTCTGTTATTTAGTTGGACCGGTTTAATTCGAACATACCCCGCAGACTTTTAAATGTGTAAAATAGGACCTGGACTTGTTTTGTTAACAAACTCCTGCAGGTTAAGATAAAAAATTTCCTACTGAAATTATGCGCACTACTTACATTGCACACTGTAATTGGTGAGATAATCTTTTCTTTTGCTTGGTTATATTGGGATTTGGTCATTATATTATATGGGCCGTATATATGTATAATACATATGTTTGGGCCACCGATGAAGCAAAAATGTGGAAAATTTCAAACAAAAGTTTTTAACCGGAATTCCGGTTCCGGTATGGTTTTTGCCCTTTGCCGGTACCGCAACCGGAATACGATTTTCGCCGGAACCGGAATTCCGGTTACTCCCCTGATACACATAGATCGGAGTCTTCGCCTTTTTTCATATGGGACACTCATAGCTGTATAAATCGCAGCGCGAGTTCTTCACATTTTACCTAGACACTTCTTAAACGAAGGCATCTGCACTTACATTGCTCTGTACTTGACGGAAGGGAACGTCCAAAGGATGCTCAGTTATTAGCTGACTAATCGCTTGCTCGGAATTATGGAACTCCAGTTAATTCGGTTCAGATAAGCTAAAAAGCGGCTAAACGAAAGCACGGCTTGGGCGGGGAACTAGGCGTACGCTAAGAAGGTACGAAAGGGGAGAGCGCGTTCGATTGGGCTAAACCTAAATAACTGCGTTTTCGACAAATCAGTGCGTATGTTACACGATACGAATTGAGACCATAAGGTAATACAAACAAGACGCTACAAATTAATTTTATACAATGAACGAATTAATAAATGTAGTTGAGCCATGGTACATATTATTCAAGAATAAAAAAAGTATGGTTGACGTTCTCTGAAAATACGACTACAACTCAATGTGACGCACGCATTTCTACTCACGCATACTTATGAACGATTGATGACAACCGTTGCGAATAACTGCCTTGTTAAAATCATTAACCAGTTTACAACAATACAAATCGTGACATGGGGCACAAAATCGAATATACATATCGATACATTTTTGAGGTTTAAACCTCGACCCAATTGTGTCTTAAAATTGTCGTCCGAGTGTCTATACTCGTGGACCAGAGTAGACTTGAGGCGGTCATGGTAAGGTTTTTCTAATTCAGCTTGTAGGTCCCGGTAGGAAGAGTTTCACCGAATTTTCTAACTTTTCAGACTTTTCCTAAACACAAAACTTTTGAGTAAATGTTTAATGTTATTGTGTATATTAAACATAACTTATTAACGATGGGGAAACATATCGTTTTAGCGGAAAAATTTTTGTGTAATTTTGTGCACTTCGAGACGGCGCTGGATGGAGCCGGATCTAAGGAAAAATGCGAAATCGCTAAGTTTAGGTTTAAGTTGATGTTCGCTCAAAGCCATCGCTCACGCTTGGTCCGGCGGAACGATTTTCTGTGCTCTCCAGGAAAAGTGCGACAAAACCCTAGGTGATAATGAAAAAGACCACAAACGATAAATATTTGTACTCAGCGGTTCACTTACTCTCAGCATTTAAGGTCGGTTTGCTGGGTGGTCGTCAGCGATACTACAATACCTATTAGATGTATCGCTTTCGGTAAATCAACTGCGTGGCACTCCAGATATCTAATTAGAAAAAGGAAAACAAATAGGAACATCTTGAGAACGACGTGCGGTTAGACTTGTTTCATTCCAGAGTTACCAAATGACTCTCTTTTCTGGTAGTTACGGAAAGATTGGAGGCGTTGCCTATTGTCATGGTTGCGGAAACATAATTCGGTGCTCGAGCTAATAAGCCTTGGATGACACTTTATCGGTCATAAGGCTCACTTCGAAATCTACGGTTCACAAGTGTACTAGGTATTTGAATTTCGACACCCGACTTCGGAAAGAGGATCTCCACCTTATCGCAATATTTAGCGCTATCTACGGGTCGTCCAAATATCGCATCGTTTATAAGTTTATCCAATTGGTGTGATTCGCGCGTTCATTAAATCGGCGAATTTATTGCTCAATCAATCCTCACTCGAAAACGAGGAATGTTGCGGCTGGGCTGAAGAGTGGACAACTGCCGAAGCAATGAACCGCTCTGTGACTCTTCTCACCTGCTACTAGCACTACGGGGTTAAAATATTTAACGCTCTCTGGAAGAGCTCTCATTGCTATAGGGTTTATTCAATATTACCGACAATTCCTACAAACTAGGGCGTATCCGTAAACGTCGATTTTGATGGTCAGTATGACCATACCAAGTGTTCCTACTAGTGTTCTACTCGATTTGTGCTCCTCATTTATTCGGTTCCTCAGTCTTGGCCGAGATTACTAGCCCAAGCGATAAAAATGGTGGGGCAAACATAAAATTAAATTTCAGATTTCTCACGATTTTACCAGCCTTTCTGTGTGAAATTTTGCACAGAGGCTGGATTCGACCTAAATTTTCGATTTATTAGAAACTGGTCTCCGGTCCTCTCAAAAACTGCTCCGTCGGGGCTGGACTTGATATCGCTCTTCGCGATACCGCTAAAATTTGTACACAGGAATGTTGCCATTTGCAAAGAAAAGTATCAACTCTGGCAAAGTTGATAATTCCATAGTAGTGGTTGCGTATCGGACTTTCGAGACTCCGAAAGATTTGTGCTTGCGTTGATGACTATAATATAGAGAGAAAGAGAAACTAAAGCAGAATCGAAATATGTGGTTAAACTAAATGAAAACTCAACATATGAAACTGCTTCTATGAAAAGAAGAAACCTATCAAATTTGTGTAAAAAGAACCAAAGCGGCTTTGGCGCTGCCCGCTGCCCGTGTTTAAATTTCTTACAAATTTTGACTTTGCTTAGCTTAATAGCGCAAATGAAATACCTAAAGGGTCTCCATTTTGTAAAATAAAAATCATCTAAATTCTTGCAGGGAATTTTGATTTATTAACGTTTGAAATTTTAGGCGGGGCAATCCCCTTTTGGGTCGTCGGTTTTATGAATCTGACAAGATATTAGTGAATTTTATAGTCGAGTTCGACAGTACGCATTTCTACTAAGAAGAAGGTAAATTTTCAGTAAAATTCCTGAAACGCATCTCGAGATATGTAAAATTCTCTCTCAGAGCGGGCTGTCCCACTCTCAAGGGGACAAATTAATAAACTCGACTAAAGGACGATTAAGTTTGGAGCTCGGCTCAAGAGCGTATGTCTATGTCAATATCGTAATAAATCGCCAGTAGAAATTCTAAAAGGAATTTTGCGCCAGGTAAATTGATAGGTTTTCGAATCCTTACTAACAAGTGTTCATAGTAGTGCTTCATAACCGCATAGGCAGGGAATAACCGGAACCGTAATTTACCGGAACATAAACCAGCAACCGGAACCGTTCATTTAAATCGGATCCGGAACCTGGTCTTCGAAACTTATATATAGTAAAACATATGAAGGAGGAAATGAAAGTATAGTGGATTTAAAATGTATTAGAAATAACTTTTACGTTAAACTTAATTTTTTGGGAGGGCATTATTGCCTTTCTGAAACTTTAAGATCCTGAGGAAGCTAATAATGGTTATTTATCGATCAATGCGTCTGTGTTTGGACACACAGAGCAAAAAATGTCTGCCACTACATGCCCTTACGTATACTGCGTCAAATTCAATGTGCTTACAACGCATGAAGCGTAGAATAAACACTTTCGCTCAGTCTTCAGTCGCTTTCCTTTACTACGCATACGTTTGTTACATGTTGTTCTGTAGGAAAATTGAAATTATTGTTAGAGCAAAAGTTAGAATTAAGCAAAGCCGTACATATTGTTCTGTAGGATAATTGAAATTATTGTTAGAGCAAAAGTTAGAATTAAGCAAAGTTGTACATAAGCACTACTAAGCAGCAGAGCCGATCTGCAAAACCGACCGAATTCTGTGCTGCCAAAGTCAGACTGAACTTGTTATTTCTGTCGGCACTGCTAAATTCGACTGCTTCTCAGTCTTTGGACCAATAAGAACAAATTAACAGAGACTGTAGTCTCGAAATCTGTAAATGTATGCACTCTCTTCTGTTAGAGACTGAAGTCACGAAATTTGCAGCTAAGATCTTACTCCAAAGAAATTACGGATGCTAATTTAGAAGATTTATGGGGTCGTTAACGTTTAATAGCTCAGCTCTAAGGCGCCAACTTTTGGCCAACTTTTAAGCTAAAAGTACTTCATCAGCGCTTTCATCACGAAACGCCCTACATTCAGAGCTAAATTTAATCCATAGCCGTCAATCATCCTTATCAGTAAAACTGTAATGCCATTTTGATATAAATTTTGTGTTAAAACGCGGCAAATTACACTAAACTTAGTATAAACGTGATATCAACCCAATCGATATATGAACAGAAATTTTCTGTAATATCCATAGCGCGTCGTTTAGCTTATTCTGAAGTTTCTAGAGCTTTCCATACTTACATATACCCAAAACGCTATACTCTACATATAGTTTATGCTATTTTATAATTCAAATTTTCAAATTAATTGTATAAAACTATTATATAAACAAACAATACTAAATCAAATATTTCAACTATATTTACTTGAGAAGTACACGACCCACGCGTTAAATTTTACATTCAGCTAAATTTAGCTTATCAACCAAATATCGAATTTATATTAAGCTTGCTAATGTCAAGCTTGTTTATTCAAGGGTTTATCAAACCTTCCTCGATACTCTGCTAGTACGTTTCAACTAACAGACCTAAGTTTATGAAAATTTATATAAAGTTAATATTAAAAGGCTCAAATTTAGATGTGCGATTTTTTGCTTAACGGATATACCCAAGGTGAATCCGCTACGGCTTGTATGGTGAATCGTAAACATACCAAGTGCGGACTTGTAGCTAAATTTGATGTAAAGCCGGTGACGGCTTATTTATAATTAAATATTAAACTGTTTGTATTTATGTTGTAGAAAACCACATACGAGCATATATGTTGTCATATCTGGAATCAGCGTCCATTTAAGCAAGGCGCTGCTTAAATCGGATCGGACTCGGTTCATCCAGCCCAGTATTTTAATACCTAACATGACAGATATCCGATGATATCCTCGGGCGAGCCCATCGTAAATTTTGGGTAATTAATTGAGTAGTTTACGAGTCTTTCACGGATTCGGGTCACCTTTTTTGCGGGGTAAGAGGCATATTTTTGTGTCGGATTTAGCACGACGAATCCAATGATGGGTTACACGCGTACCGGGAACATTTCCTCAGTTTTCAATTTGGATACTGTACCGAGGTGCCGTTCTGGACTGAAACGAAAGCTTCGGGTCCAGGGAATCCAGCGATAGCATTTATGCAATTATGTGTCTATTACATGTCACAATGGTTAATTAAATGTAACTACGACAGGTGGGTCATTAATTTATGTATGATACAAGAAGCAATTCTTGGGTATCAGCTTGATCTATATGAATGGTGTGATTGTACGTTACAGTGGTGCGACATTTCGAGTCAACTCTGAGACATAGGGGCAGGGGTTAAATTTGTATTCAGTTCAATAAAAAGTTATTTGGGCCTAAACCTATAAGTAGCGATGCCTTGTAGGTCATCGGACCTATCCTAAAACTATTGGAGCTTCTGCTATTTTGACTCAAAAACGGCTCTTGAAAGGAGCTCTATTTACTATTAGATTTGCTGTTCCAAATTTGCACGGTTCCTACCTATCAAAAACGTACGAAACCGTCGGATCTGCTGGTCAATACCATTGTGATAAAGTTTCCTATTGAATTCAACTCGGTTCATACCTTAAACCACTCAGTTGGATCGGTTCAAATCGAAATCCGAAACCCAGTCCATCAAAACGGAAGGGCAAACCTAAAATTTTGAATTTCTCGCTAATTTGCCAGCCTTGAAACTTTACACGGGCGCTGGGTTCTATCTAACCTTTCGATTTATTAGGATCGGTTCAAAGATCTTCACAAAAATTGGTCCGTCGGGCCGGGGCCCGATAGACTCGATATCGCATTTAGCGATATTGCTAACTTTTGTACACAAAATTTTAGCCATTGCCGTCAAATTTACCAACTGGTAAATTTGATATTTTCATTGCAGCGGCTGTATATCGGAGTTTTAAGACTCCGACGGCTTCCGTGCTGCACTGATGATTATATTCAGAGAAAGAGAAATATGAACTGACTAAAGCTAAAACTTGGAAATTATATGGTGATGCTGAAACAAAAACCTACTTATGAAACTATATGTATACCTATATACGGCAAGGAATTCTATGAAATTTGTATACACCCTGAGCGATTTTTGCGCTGCTCGAGTCCATATTTTTCATAATTTTTGAACAGGCCACGGCTTTGCCGGGCTTAATAGCGTAAATGCAAGGCCTAACGGGCCTCTATTTGTTGAGCAAAAACTGTCAAAATTTCTGGAAAGAATTTTGAGTTATTAACAATTGAAGTTTTAGGTAGGGGCGAACCCCGGTCGGGCCGCCGGGTTTATAATTCCGACGCTACATAGTCGAGTTTTAAGGTTGTATCTAGTGACGGAAACTCGTACGAAGAAATGGCCAAAGTTTCAACAAAATTCCTGGAGGGAATCTTAAAATATTCTAAATTTACTTTTTTGGTAGGGGCAAGCCCCTTCAGGGTCGTCTTGTTTGTGTTGTTTCCGACGTGATATTCGCAACTTTTATGAATTAATTCGACAGCTGGGATCCTTACGGAGGTCAAGGTAAAATTCCTGGAGTAATTCTTGGGCTACGTTAAATTTTCTTTTACGAGTTGCTACCCCACTCTCTAGGCATTAGATTGGAAAGTCAGGTAGTGGATCAAGTAAGTTCTAGGTTCAATTTAGAAGTGTAGGTCACTACTAATATCAGAATAAAATATCAACAAAATTCCTTGAACGAAACCTTGGCATGGAACGAGTACTTTGGTTCCCGGTTTCCAACAATGAGCGCATGTGGGCGGTTTGGCGTCCATTCAATTCATCGCTTAAATAAAATCACGAGTAAAATCACCTACCGAAACTCTATAATAAAAACATGGCCTAGTATGGTACAACGTTCTATTACAGGTACCCATTTGGAGAAGTTTTATTTAACCTCGGTCGACTCAGAAGTCGTACCTGGACTCAGGGAAGCAATCAAAAATAAGTCAGTACGCGAGTGGCGCGTTTATTTGTGCCTTAACTCAGCAACCGAGGGAGGTTCACCATGACTTAGACTACTTAATCAAATCGTGCGGGTGTCTCAAGCATAGCTATGGATCTGCGGGACAAACTAGGACGGGCAAGACTACCATGTAAACAAAAGTATGGACAAAGAGGAGTATCTGTTAAATGTTAACACTCATCAAGATTTTGTTTAATCCTCTTAAGGGTCTACTGTTCTTCAAACATATCCTACCTAACGTCGACTACTTTACACTACTCTACAACACCTCCATGTCCACACTTAAATACTCGGATTCTTTCGTTCGACGTCCATCGCTCTTCCATCCATTCGCAAAATCAAAAGTAAAGAAGCCAAAAGGGAGAAGTAATCTACGAAGTAACTGTAAGCAAGCTGAAGAGCTGCAGAGCCGGTCTACAAACCGACCGTACTCTGAGCTGCCTAAGAACGCTTGAGAGCTCGTGTGGCTCTGCTTAAATAGTGTCATTTTCGGTAATAAATTTTGATTTACGAGGCCATTAAAGTTTTGCTAAAAGTGTTTGGTCAGCACTTTTCGGACAATTTGACCCAAAAATTTAAGCTTTAATGCAAACTTTCTTATCAGGGCCAATTTAGACGAATTTCGGACCATTTTAATGGGCAATTTAAATAATTTGTTGCCATTTTATGTCGAATTTATGTAAAGCTTTTATAAATTAAGCTAAACTTTCTAGAAAGTCCGTTGTTTAAATTATAAATATAACAATATGGATTCGCAGTGGAATCCATAGCGCGTCCTTTGCTTTATTCTCGGTCCTGAAGTGACCGTTATTTTACGAGTAAACGAAGTACCTATACTTAATACGGCTTTTATATTACTTTATCATTAAAATTTTCAAATTTAATTTATATAGTAAGCTCACCAACATTTATATTAGGTTAATACTAAAATACTAGCTTTAATATAAATTTCATATCAACTTGAAGGGTCAAATCTGTTGTCATTAAAGCTCAAAATTCGGTAGTGCAGCAGTATATTTCATATAAAACTCCTACCAATTTAATATCAAGCGACTATTTACTCAAGCACGCGTATCGCTTTTAGTATTAAGCTAAAGCTCAACATCAACTTTATAATTTGTGGCCGATTGGCGGCTCCCTGCCGTTTAATATAAAACTTCTCTAATTTGTACTAACTTCACTACAAGACTGTATAAATTTTATATAAACTCGTATAAAACTTTTACTGATAGCGACTTTAACTTTATATGAAACTTATATAAAGTTTATGTGAAATTATAATTTAAAGTTGTTTGCTCTATAAATATATTTATAAAATTTAACCTGTCGTTTATGGAAACTTATAAATACAACCGCTGGAGGCCCACATCCAGCTATAGAAACTTTCTATTAGATTTATATTAATATGTATTTATTTTATAGAACTTATATATAAACATATATACTTTATATATTTGGGGATCGGGGTTAGAAGAAAGACGCGGCTTATGTAAACAAAGAAGGGCGGAGGATGCGCAAAGAGGACACCATTCTTTCAGTGGTGGCCAAAGTGTCAAAAGAGATTCCGATTCGGACTCAGTGCGTCCGTCCGATCAATTTGAGATATGTAACATGTCTATTTTTGGACAACAAAAGGGGATGATGGGCTCTCGGGCGAGCCCATCATGAATTCTACAGAGAATTAAAGTGTTCTAGGCGGCACCCGCGAGTTCGGGTTACCGTTTTGCGGGGTGTTGGTATATATTTCTGCCAGATTTGATGAGAGAATCCAGTGAGGGTGTTACACGCCTATCGGTGCATGATTTCTACATTTTTCGCGGGAAACGGTACCCAAAAGTGGGCACATCGGGTCCGTTCCGGGCTCAAATAAAAGCCTCGGTTTCACGGAGTACGAAGATGTCATATATATTTTTGTGTCACTTATCTGTTAAGTTTTTTGATTTTATGTGATTTATTTGTTATACGTATACTTTTATTTCCTAATAAATCCGTGGATCCGGATCGGATATTTACGGGACCGGTCTCATTTCAAAGACCGTAATATTCTCTATTAAAATGTTCAGAACTTAATATCTTAACGGTTCCGGAGTTATGGGCCTGAGCCGCTACTTTTAAGTCCTAAATTCTTCTTAGTTTTATCAGCTAACTTAGATAATTTTCAGGGAATTTGTTCATTTGCTGTTCGCTATAGGGCGAACAGCCACAATTTTTGTGGTCCTGACTCGTGAGGAAGGTCGTGACGGGTGTCCGTCACGGCCATTCTCTTCTATCGAAGTTGGAGCGAATTTTGCGGTCCTACCACGCGGGGTAGGTGTGTTCATATACATATCGGGGCGTTCGGGGAGTCGTACCATCTTATTTATTTGCGGGGCGGGTATCGCAAGTGTTCGCCAAATCCTTAACGTTCCTACCTATAAGCAGTACATTTTCATGCGTAAAATCATTAGCTTTCTTCTAAAAATTAGACCTAATCCAGAATGAATTATTCACGGATATATGTACCTTAACAATTACAATTACCAAGGGTACAACAAAGCATGGCGATTATCATACAAAAGGCATGATTACAGCGAAATTACATATGGATTCGCGTTTTTATGGCCATAATCAACATAACGAAATCAGTATAAATATGGTACGATGGACAGATATACTGTTACTGCAACAAATCTGATATACATGATCAACATACCCAAATTATCAATTCAAACATGTATATACTAGGATAATGGTACTAATAGGTTAACAACAATTAATAAATTCATATTACAACGATATAGGATAATCATACCAAAGGGTGCCTTTATGCCGAACGAACAACAACGAAATAACAATAGTATTCAAATCAAATATGCCAATTAATGCCTTTATGGCAATATGAACGGTATATTATACGAAAGATATCAATAATTATAATACATTAATTATCCCTTCATGAAACAGTTAGAATACCTATTTTGATCATGGAAACGTCGGCGGCGCAAACCGAAATACTGGAAATACACATAGTTACATAGCCAGACTCGCGGGCTTAACGATTTCTGATTTGCGGTGTACATAGTGGTAGTCAAAACTGCTCCAATCACGAATGCATACGAGGGCGGGTCGATGGCTTCTTGTTCCAGCAGCCATCGTCGCTCGATTTCGGGGAATATACGTAATCGAATACGCAAATGTTGGCCACTAGACTGTGGCCAAGATATCTAGCTCGTAACGATCCAGCATGGATCTGTTACATATATGTTACGATGAACAATAGCAACAATCCTACGGAAATCATGTAATCATGATACGGTATTTATATTTACCCGTAATTATCATCGAAACATCGGCGATGTTGACCGAAGTACTGGAAAATATCTAAGTATATAGCGATGGTGTCGGGCGTAATGATTCGTCATTTGCGATACTTAATGATTATATAGCTACCTACAGTCGGCGGTACGTACAGTGACAATTAGTAAGGTGACAACAGGGTCTCATGCGACCAACTGGTGGTTACTAATCTTTTCCAGACATTTACTGGTGCGGTGAAATGGCTTCAATTACTTTCAAAGCTATCAGCTGCGGGGGTTGAGTTCCAACGACGGTTTAATGACCAAAATCCGTCATTGTTGTCCTTTAGGCTGTGGCCAGGATCAATCTTTCTCGTAACGATCCAGCAAGGATTTAAGGGGAAATTATTTGACTCTTTATTTGGGGTGGGAATATTAAGTAAATATAAGTTCTAAAGGGGATTTTGTCAAGGGAATCTTGTGTCCGTTTTGGGGTATGGGTATTGTGGGGTAATAAAACAAATTGCCGTTCGGATGTTGCTCTAGTTGCTCTTGGCTAGCTATGAACAAAATAGACGAGCTTTTCGTCAAGTTTCAATACCGGGGCTTCGGAAGCATCGCCGAGAATAAAAGTTGTCTGCCAGCAGACGGTTCCGTCTCTGTGAAAGGTACGTGTTTCTTTTAACAATCGTCGCATCACGTTATGGCAGTTTGTTAGGCGGCGGCCTATTCGAAAATCTTGGGATTAACTCCGATGCCCCAGAAGCTATCACTGGGATTAGCTTCCAGCAATGGGCATCTCCAGTGGATAACAGTATATAATATAAGACAGGTAGATTGAATTTGCATAACAATATGGCTTTCATCAAAAGAGGCAAAATGAGACGAAGCTGTTGGTGTTTAAAATCGTTGTTTGTTTCTACGGGCAATGGATTTGTCATTTCGAGCTCCCAATTTAAGATCTTCTATGTCTTGTCGGGCTTGATCCTCATTGAAAACGTAAGTGACGAGCAGCTGGTATCCTTGTTCCGTAGAACTATATTCGATGGGGTAATGTGGAATTGTTTGCTCGAGTGGGGCCATATCCGATAGTCTTAGCCATCATGTGCCTTTTGAATGAAAAGTCTCCATCGGCTTCGAATAGTCGAAGAAATAATGCGGCACACAAATGGAATTTTCGTTCGATCTGCTGACATCAGCATTTCGCCTTGGTCTTTTGAGGTAATTCATCTAGAATTAAAATACTTCGTCGTTACTGACGGTTCTTCGGGGTATATTTTGATCGGAGCTCGCGGTTTTCGACGACGTTAAACTTGGTTAGTCCACGTTGGGACGGCTAATGTCATCCTCGACGCGGCGGTTGTCGAGGTGTTCGAACGGCTTGAAGTCCAAAGTCTTCAGGGCGTAGCGGTCTACGTCCCCATGGGTGCTTCGGAATCCTTTCAGGGTGGTGTCGTATAATGGGGTCTATTCCAGGTTGATACATAAAATCTAATTAGGGTGAATACAAAGTTCGGTGTTCTGTGATCTATCGGAATCAACATGAGTGGGTAGTCTGGGAGGAAAAGTTCGGTTTCGACTATCACGGTCGTCGCTACATCGTTGAGTTCCTATGCGAAAGGCTTCTACCATTGGAATTGTGTCCCTCTGTAGAAAATGGGGTCACGGGCATGCTGATATGGCGTTTCACGGCGACTGGTTTCCACGTCCTCTCTTCGGATATGTTCATTTCATCTAGTTGCAGGTATCGAGTGAGTGGTTTACATTATCTCTCTGTGTTATACTCCGTCTACGTAAGTTATAAATATTAGTTCCCATTCTCGGTGTAACTGATGGTCTAGATTTGGTCCAAGTAACGTTAGTCGCGGTTTGCGTATGCGTGGGTGCGGTCGTAATAGCGGTTGTGTGCTTAGTGCTCGTAGTATTGCGCGGGCTCACGTGCATGCCAAGCTTCGATGCAGCATCTTGTCTGTGCGTAGTAATGCGTTGCGGTGAAACTGCTGGGGTAAGCTCGTCATCACTGAATACTCGGACAATTCCTTGTTTAATTTTGTATATTTCAGGTTCCGGTTCTTTGGATGGCCTTTCTATAACTGCAGTTTGGAGGTCGGCCTCGACGGGGCCTAGTAACTGTTTTCCCCAAAAGTGGCTGAGCTCGTCCGTGTAGGGAACGTCTGGTGGTCGGTTCTAGTGGGGTGTTTCCTGTAAGGTGTTTCAAAAGATCAGTCGCGGTCTGAGAGCTGGTTTCAGTTCCTTCATGTGCTCTACGTTTACGTTCCTCTTCCCCAGCTAGCAAGTCTCAAACGGCTTCTCTGCCTATCCTTCTTTTAGTGTATATATATTCCTATAATTGCTGTTTGTGGGGTGAGTAAATCTTCTTTGCGTGCTGTCTTAGCTTGTCTAAGTGGTTTGGCTGGGACTTCAGATGGTGTGGTTCGGGATCGAAGGTAATAGGGTCCAACGTGACCATCTTGGAAAATGGGGAGGGTAGTGCACGTCGCTCGGCAGATAAATTATCCGGTGGGTTAAGTCGACAAAATGAACGAGGTTGGGTTTCAGGTACATTGGTTTCAGAATCCATGGAGGTATCACGGGGATAGTTGTGATACAGGGGATCATCAATGGATGGTGCACGATGTCGAGGAATCGATTTGTCTTCCGGTATTCCTGGCAAAGGCTCTGCCTATAGGGGTTCTTCACGATACGTATTTTGAGATAACTCTAGTGTGGGTATTTCAGGTACACGGGTAGCAATTGGCATTAAGGTATCATCAGAAAGAGTAGTAGCTATTCTTATTGGGGAGTGGTGGCAAGAGGTAGTGGCTCACTCGACTCGGGCGTATTCGGAGCAAGTGGGGAGTCGCGGTCGGTACGTACTCTATTACAGGGTATTCGGGCCTCTATGCTCAAGTGGCGCCTAATTCAAAATCACGACGGCTGTATGTGCTTGTAACTACGGTGAGGGTATTGTTCGTCCTCAACTAGCAGGATAAACCGTAGTGTACGGATCGGGTTTCCACACGCATCGTATCCTTCGAAATTAGGTGATAGCAGTTTAGCGGTATTCTTTCCGCGTTATAGGCACTCTATGTTCGCCATATTCAGGTAAGGGCCCAGTACAATTATCAGGCAAATAAGATAGTTTGGACGGGTCTTTGGTAATGTGTTGTTAGGAGAATTCAGGCCAGTCATACTTGGGTGAACGGTTATGGTCAACGACTGGTAATCGGTTAGGTACAGTACCCGCCAAAAATGACTGTCGCTCGCTCGCGACTCGCTCGACACTCGCTCGCGACTCGCTCGACACTCGCTCGCGACTCGCTCGAAATAAATTTGTTCTAAAAATAGAATTTTCTATTAATTTAAATAGTTGCGAAATCTCGAGCGAGCCACTCGCTCGCGACTCGCTCGAGACTCGCTCGCGACTCACTCGAACTCGCTCGCTCGAAATGCGACGGTCATTTTTGGCGAGTACTGTATATTCGTATCCATTGCAGCTAGGTGAGCCACCTTGGGCTTGGGTTAGATTTGGTGCGGGCTGAGTGTCATCCGCAGGTTCGGTTACAGCTGCGTGTTCTAGGCAAGGTTCAAGAGCAAAGGCTTGTCGCATTTTGGCTATCGATTCTGACTCAGCAGCTTGGACTTCACGTAAAAATAGACGATCGGCGTTAATCGTTTCAGTAGGGTCATACAATTGGGTTTGTAATTGCTCATCAGGTAAGTCCTGTAATGGATCTTCCATACCTGGGAAAGTACAAAGTGGGCGGTAGCCACGTTTAGTGCGATTAAAATGTACAAGATGCCTTTTCGCATGACTTTGTGCGGTAAGCGTATTCATAGACATGGGGGCATGACCTTTAAAATTTGGTAAGGTCCACGCCATTTTTGTTCAAGTTTCGCCATAATCCAGGGGTCGTGTGGTATCGGTATACCCACATTTCATCTCCAACTTAATATAGAGGAATTTTAGTTTTTCGATTATAGTATTGTTTACGGTATTCACGGGCGGCTTGCATCGATCGGTGTGCATTTTATCTAATGGTGGTAAGCAATCTTTGGACATTAATACTATAGGTTTCAGCTCCGGGGTATCGTTCGCAGTCAGCTGGTGAGGTAATGTCTCCTGATACCCTGGGGTGGTATCCGTACATCAACAGAAAATGAGGGTATCGGATAGTTGTATGTACCGATGAATTATAAGACATTATACAATAACGTATAAGTTCATCCCAGGTCGTATGATCGTCAGTGGATAAGGCTGCTCGTAACAGGAAAAGTAGGTTGCGCTTAAATCTTTCTATTTCGCCATTGGTTTTGTATTATAACTTAACGTTTTACGTTTGAAGTTACATAGTTCGGCACATAACGCTTGCATGACGTCGGAATCACACATCGACCTTGGCCGGATACTAGTTCAGCAGGTGCGCCATGTCGGCGGACAACCTCTTTTATAAAGATTTGGGCTACGGTGCGAGCTGTTTGATTGGGGATGGCTACAGTAATCAATGTATCGAAAGCGGTGGTTGAAATCATCACCCCAATCGACGGCATGTGTTCAGAATTGATGTCTTAGAGGTTGCAAGTCTTAGCGTAGTTCGGCGATTCGTCAATGTGTAAATACGGCTCATGAAACGCTTTTCTCCATCAGTCCCTCGCCAGCAACGATGAAGGTCAGAACAACCGCGTGCCAACCAAATGCTAATACAAATCGAATAGTCACGATCGGACGAAAACGTCTAGGGATTATCGCACCCTAGTGGGGGCTACTGGCCAAAATAACTAGCAGTCGGTGGAAACTTCCAAGTGGAATTAGAATAGGGAAAAGTGATATGGCCTGTGAGCTGTGACGAAGCCAACCACCCTGGGGACCTCAAAGGTAGTACCACGTAGCCTACGTACGCAAGCCTTCCGGCTGGATCAAAACGCATCCTGTGAAGCTCTCCTGCTGCTTGCTAATCTCCGTATCTTCTTGGGGCTGACCGAAAAACGAATGCATTAAGTCCGCCCTTGAGGTTACAATAGCCGGGGTCGTATGTGCATTGTGTTTTGGAAGTGCACAATACAGCAGCTTCACGACGATTACACCTGCAACACTGGCGTTTGTAAAGCATAGTGCTATGACCATCCACGATCAAGTTTAAACAGTAATTACTGGCAAAGCTAATTTAGTAAAGATTAAAAACGATGTGGCTTGTAGACTATCAATGAGAACACAACGGCCATGTTGAAAATAATTCAAAATGGGTGAAATAACACATACATGTGGTTAGCGAACCCAATGGCATGATGGTTGTACGGAATCATGATTTTCCATTGGATAGCTGGTGTTTCACACGGCAGCGTAGGTGTAGAGCAACGAGGAGTCTTTCTGCTCTATTAACTGTCATACGGATAGACCATGTATCAATTTACATGACGAGAAAGGTTTGGGTTCTACATTAAAACATATCTGAATATATTATTTGGTAGCCTAACATCAGCCTTTCCGAATGAAGTATACTATATACTTCCATTTGCTCAGTTACTTGTCAAATCTGGTTGCAAGAACAAATATATACATCATTACTGACATCGAAATTGTACCTCTGGCGCCGTGAGCAATAACAGTCAGCTCTAAACTAATTCATGCATTGAAACTACTGAGTTGTTTTTTGATTTCCACAATAAAGTGCTCCTACGGAAACGGGACTAATTTTTATTGGATGCACTGGCGAGGTTAGACCCTTTCCTCATCGTCGGTTCTCATGTGTTTCATCTGCGCCAGATTTTTCATATCTGGATTAATCAGATAGCTATTACACAACTTTCCAACAGTTGGGAAACTGGGGTAGTGAAAAGTTGAAAGCTGCCTGTACTATATGCGATAAATCCTGGTTTCTAAGTTAGCATGACTTGATTCATATAGGCTATATCGTCATTAGTCGGACATAACCATGCGAGTGCTAATTTATTCACGCTGGTGGTAGCCGAGTGCAGTCTCTGTGAGAATTTTTAATTACGGGAAACTTAACAATACATCCCTCAATTATAGCAATATCGCTGAAGTTGAAAACATAATTTCCTTGGATCCTCTCGGTAAATAAGTTCAGGATTGGATCTTCTGGACCTCATTAGTCCGCGTCGGACTGTAGTCAGATTTATCCTGGAGTAAGCCGATTTTATTATAATTAGCGTGGGTCCCAACAGTGACAGACAAAAGTACAGTAACTGAACATGTACATATTATTATATTACGAACATTTCTGAATAGACAATTATGTGAAAAACATAAAAAATTTTTACGATTTTTTAAGAAAATTTTCAAACGGGCAAAATTCATAAGTATCACTTGGCTATGCGATTTTGATACATTTAGATCACTCAGGTATTATACGTCGTTAACACATAAATGTGTGCACTCACTGCACATTGTAAGATGCATTGTCGCAACAACAACAACTATTGTAACAAAATATTTTAGGTCACATAATAAATTATTGTATCAATATAGTTCGTGTCACTGTTACAAAGGTAGTGTAATAGTGGTACCATTTGCATGGCTTTTGTAATATTGATACGCGAACTATAATTGTTAGAAATTGCTATTAGCAATAGTTATTGCAATAGTTATTCTTGTAACAATAAAAGCTCACATGTTTACAAAATTCGTGCAATAGTCAGTGCGAACTGCATAGATTGTGTATGAATAACCGTGTTTACGGACACAAATTTGCGTAAGAATAGTCACGACCATAATGGTACAGTGTGCAGTGGGCGACCACATTTATCTGTGATTGCTGCATTACCTGATTTTCGATTACGTTTGGTTTTGAGGTATATCACTTGGTCAAGCCTCAAGAACATGTAGATGCAAATCAACAGTTGGATCGCCTAACTGGAAAAATGGTGTCGGAAATATACCTCACGCGGTTACTGACGACTAAAGTAAATTTTTGTTTAATTTTCTGCTTTGGGTTCATAAGTGCTAGCACTCAAACAAATGAACAAGTCTTATTGAAAAATAAATTTTGTCATGGTTTTGCAATCAGTTCAGATTGTTGTAAGTTGGCAGTAACAATGCAGTTTTATCGCTTAATGTACAAGCATGCAATAAAAATAGATCTACGCTTTCATAAGCAGCCGAACCAACCAGTGATGAATAGTAGATGTTAATGGTTTACTAAATGTTGAAATATTGGGAGCGTTCCGATTTTGCGTATAGGTTGTTTTGTGCGATAATAAATTTGTTTTACGAACCGTTGTTTATTGCACTTGTAGTACGACAAAAATTGTTTGATGACTCAAACTGTCTCAATGGAGCATCAAGTTAAATGTTAAAAACAGTACTTCTCTGAAATGACTACTAATACACTTCAATAGAATACATAAACAGAAATTATTGGAAAATCTCGCTATCAAATCACAGCTTAAGAATAATAAGTATCAAGCTAATTTCGGAAAAGTATTCAGACTTTCTACCAACATCGCGTAAATTCGCACATTTTTAGATTTGTCGATAAATTTGGCTACTAATTAAACAACACTAAATTCTTGTTTTTTTAATTATATTTTGTAATAAATATATTGGTTCAGGGCACATTGCAAAAGTTTGTGGAAGATCTCTTTGAAACAATATTCTCAACGGCTCATCGCCAAACAGCGCTTCCTAACTGCATAAAATATATGTTTGATTTTTTGGATGATCAAGCCATTCAGCATGGAATTTACGACAGCGAAACGGTCCATGTTTGGAAAAGCAACAGGTATGTAATGTAGCAGACAGGTGTTACACGACATTAAATAGTTTACCACAGTAAAACTAGAATTTTGGCGACATTCCAAGTGTATGAATTCGGATAAATGAAAAACTGTAACGTTACCATACAGTGGAACAACTTATTAAAATATATTCCTGTTACAATACAAAGATGTAACTCAACAAAAATATTTATTAATCTGCTGATCAATAAGGCATAGATGCATTAAAACTGATAGTCAGATATATAATACGCACCCTACGAGGGTTAACTGTGCCTCAGAACTGCGTGAACAACAATATGTATGTAATTTATGTATTATATAAGAATCTTAACAAAAGCACAGTACCACAGAAAACATAGAATTTGCTACAGACCGCATGACACTCTTCCCTTTCGCACCACTCGCATTGGCTCACCCATTCATCTAACTACCTCTACACGAAGGGATATGTTTAAGTATAGTGCAGATTTGAAATCAGCACCCACGAAAACCCATTTATTTTGAGCCACAAATCTATTAATGTACCATTAGAAGTGGTAATGTCACAGATGATTATATATATCGTCGGGCCCATCTTTGGCCTCAAATACCAGTTGACCCAGGGTTCCTACATCAAATCTGTTGACACTTGCAGGTAGATGCTATCAATTTCGTTCAAATCGCTTGAGTGGTTACATAGCTACACCTCGACAAACTTTGACTAAAATTTTGGAAATTTGACCCAATTTGACCCAACCTAAAGTCTCCCATGCCCCATAAGGACCCGACCAAAACAATTTATATACCCATAAACAAAGCTTCCTAGGACACATATTTCGATATCAAAACGATTCAAAATGTTGTCGAGTTATGAGCAAAAATGACTAAAAAATGGCTCATTTTAGCCATGCTCTCCTGGGTACCCCATTTGGCCCCCTGTGGTGGGACCTGGGTGTGTCGAATCGTAATAAAACCTCCAAAAGGCACATCTAGAGTATTGTAGCTTTCATATGAGCCCTCATACGTCCATAACCATTTACGTTGAGATAACGAAGTCCTGTTTACAGAGAAAAAACGGACGCTCACCTTTTTTACCATAGTGTGGTCTAGTGAAAATTTTTCTATTCCGAAGCTAGCGCTTCTCCATCTCAGAATTCAACTAATTTACTTTTCTAGGTGGATAAGTATAACAACGTCAAAAATTTTGACACATTACCAGATGGTAAAAATATGTAATATTATTCCTTGTTTGGGCTGGGGGACCAGGGAAGGGCCATACCATCTTTTCATAAATACCCCATCTAAATCACCCAAAAGGGATTGCTTCACAATCAGGTTCATTGTTTTTCAGTGATCATACGGCCACAGTAAGAACAATTGAGCATTGTTCTAATGTGAGACTGAGTTCTTCACTCTAGTGGGATATCCACTGGGCACACAGAGACCCCGATGCTTACGATTTCTTACGACCAAAAGAACACAACCGCCTGACGTAATAAATTTTAATACGCTCAAGCCGGGAAAATATGGAATTAGCGTACTCCTGGTCGTGTAATTTTAACAGATTTCAGGTGCCAAAGTGGAGTTCGGTAAAACTCTAATGAGTGAACGGATGAAGGTAGATCATGGGCTTAGATTATACTTTGGAGAGCGTGCAACGCTACCATATATTTAATACCATATAGGTACCCAAGGTCCACCTGCTTAGGAGTGTAGTAGAATGTCTTCATTTGTAAAGGTTCACAAGTTTCCCCACTGTTTTTAAATCTGTTATTTTTCCTACTAAGCGTATATACATGTTTGCTCATATACACACCACAGGCCACGGTATTGCTGTCCAATTTCTTTCTGTGTAACACAAAGCTGTCTTGTAATTTTTTAACTGAAAAATTCCCATGTGAACTTAGGGGCCGAAGTATAATGCATGCCATGTCTTTCTCGATATACTAAATCTTAGTCTTAGCTTAAGCCTAGGTCCCTATACGAGCCATGTACAAAGCCCAAGTCCTCCCCCGCCGTCCTCGCACCCACCGCTTTAAGCTTTTCTTTTCTCTACCGTTATAACACTCGGCCCCTAAAGTTGACATGGGCCAAAAACTGGATAAAGCTGACATTAATTTACTACTTTGTCATTTCGGTTACCACATGGAGTCCCAATGTTTTAAGTCATAACACTTGCCAGATGCGCCAAATCAAAAATGGAAACATCCTGCAGATTACTTTTACAGAGGGCTACAACTTTGCTCATACAGTTTTTAGTTTGCTGTTGTCGGGTCAGCGATATTAGTTTAAAGAATACACCGAAAATGTGAAAATTCGGAAATTTTACCTTTTTGGTCTGACCGCTCCACAAGACCAAAATAGTAAAACGGGAGGTGAAACCGTACCCCACAGGCTACGGGGGTCTATATATTCAACACGCTAGGCAGTCACGTTTCAAGCCTACAATGGGCATATCGTTATACTGTGGAATGCTGCCGAAGGCCGAAATTCTCCATTTTGGCACCAATATAGTCTAATTTTAGTATCTTTCTATTTTGTTTTACCTACATTGCTAGGATGGGTTTGCATTTTTTAATTGCTGAGTACCATGAACTATGTGGTAGTGTGTGACTTCAAAAAATATTGCACTTGAAATCAAAAGGTTTTACCAAATTAGATTCGAATCTTCACCTGCTTGGTAGAAGCATTAAATGTATAATTACGTAGTTAGTAGTAATTTTATTTGCTACAAGCGGATATAAAGTAAAATTTCCTCAATGACGGAAACCCTTTAGGTAACCAAATCTGGTCTCTCCACAGGAGAAGATTGGGCCCCCAAGAATTTTTAGTGCTTCCCAGAAATTTTGCAGCTTCCTCAGGTCTGCCCTTCAGCACCCCACGACTTTGAGGTGTCATCAGAAATAATACTCATAAAAACGGTTGCGAACAAAAACGTAATAGTACTGCTTTTAGGTCGACTATTAATAACCAAATACTCAAAAAAGTAGCGCGGCTGCGAAAATATGCTTTAGTATTATATATATATTTAAATAACAAATTTGCAACAAAAACAACGACGCATGTTATAAAGCCAGGAAATACACAATATAATGTAATTATAAGACCGCGAGGGACGTTGGGGGGTTGTAGCCGCGAGAGT
>JASANE010026165.1:0-27317 GCA_030248225.1 Trileptium ribeirensis
AATCTGGAGAAATTGCATGAACCGTCCTTGACAAATCGCGATAAACCGTTTCCTTCGCCACTTCGGCTGCATCCTCGGTTTCGAGTGCGACTGTGATTGCTCAAGCAAACGTCAGCTCGTCGTCCTTGATTTTGAACAACGCCTTGAGAACCGCCTCATGGCGCACATGTTATAACGTACGCTTAATATTGATCGCCTGTTATTTTCGGTGTTTTATATAACAACGTCTTGCATCTAAATCTATAACGTCAATTGTACAAATAAAAATGCTCTTGTTTTTGCATTTTTTACTCGGCTGCATGAATATTTTTGCAGAATATTAAGGGATAGATTTTTCAAGTAGGTGCCAAATTACAAAAATGCCAATTTTCAAGCTATTTTGCTTCCGAAACTGACTTGAAAGCTAAAGAAGTTGAATAGCTGACTAGCTTTAGCAAATGGCTTGCAGATGCTGTTATTGTTCATAAGCCTTCACGTAGTTTAAAATTTGCCATTCATACCTAGTTACGCTTTTGTTCGGAATAATTGGGTTGTAGGCCAAGTAACTATCGCAGCCCAACACTTAATTGGAACCTCGCTAAACTTTGAGAAGATACAAACTGAAATTCACCGCTGTGCGGCTATTGTCGCCAACTTTTGTGAAATATGTTTTGCTAAGTAGCTTGAAATTCACTTTAACCTGGTCCGTAAAGTTCCTCTTGCCTATCTTAGCAATACTCCCATAAGCGAAGTTTAAAACAAGACGTGTTTTTGTTAGTACTGAGTTGTGTGAAATCAGTCTGACAAGGAGACATATTGGTAGGCACCATTGCAATTATTGTTGCTAAAGGCCGCAGTCGAATCGGGTTGACATTTATATGGTTTCGGGTTGGGTAGAGATCAGATAAGGTTCCATAATTTATGCCGTTGACTAATCACACTAATTAATTTACGTTAAAAGAGCAGATGCTCAAAGCACCAGCACTTGTACAAGATGTAGCGACGCTGGTCAAATCTTCGTTTGTTGGCGGCCTGGTTAGTGTTCGATAAAGCAGTTGCAAATAACCGACACATAGCTTAGTAACGAGTAATCTAATTGTTTGATACGTGATTATCGGGTAGGGCCTGGTTACTCTCTTGTCGGAACCGGTTGATATTTTTCAACCCCATACGATTTCTAGTTATTAGCAGTATTAAGTATTTTGGAACTAACATTTCTCACTGTACATTAGTTTAATAACATATACTACCAAGACATTTTTGTATCAGGTGACTATATATCTATAAAGTCAGCCGGTGCTATTAATTATAATGAAACATGCATTTTTTGCTGTACATTAATTTTATAACATACACATGGCGAGAATATACTACCACAGTATTTTTCTGTGACCTGACTATATATCCATAAATTCAACCGGTGCTGTTAAGTATTTTGGAACAAACGTTTTTCACTGTTCGTTAATTTTATAACATATACATGGTGAGAATGGACTACCACAAAATTTTTTTGAGGTGACTACATATTCATGAACTCAGCTAGTGCTGTTATCAACTGGGTAAAGAGCAACATCACGCGTCCTCTAACCGAACGCTTAGTCTTATTGTTAGACTTAGTCTTCGCTTAGAGAAAAAAATATAATCGATAATTTGACATGATACGCTGTGGGGCGGGCCTGACAGCAAACAAGTTTCCAGATATATCTGAATACACAGGCTAAAAACAATGCATATATGACGTGTTTTCCAGGATATGGTCTATAACTTTACCGAACAACACTTTTTGTCACATAGAAAGATAAGGAGATAATTCCAAAACAATTACTGCTAGCGCTATATACAACATTATTTGAAATATTTCGATAATCTTTAATAAGCAGCATACGGTCACTCTAAATTTTTTGAGGTTGCTGAAAACGAAGAGGTGATTCATTAAACGTTTATCGGTGCCAATGTACTCTGTCGTACTGTACCCCCTTAGACCCCTCTGAACCAGGCAAGATTTCATAGTTTTCAGCATATCAGTATATGTTTGTCTTTTTATCATTATTGCTAGATGCTTCGTGTGGGAAGTTGGGTTTCCACGATACAAGAAACATTTTGCTTAAAACAATACACAATGTTTGTATGATGTTAGTGTACAGATTATACAATGTCGTTGAGGTTGTCAGTCTTCTTGAGTTAAGGTATTTCAAAACGAATGCTGGATATTTCATAAACCCAACAAAATTGAATAAACACAACAAAACAACAAAACATAACTCTCCATACTGCAAAGATAGGCGGCCTGGGATTTGTAGCATTTTCGGTTAACATGGAAAGGAGTAGGTTCCCCTGTTGCTTGTATTCTCGCAAAATTTCGGGCTCCATATGGTTTAGTTTATCTAGCTAAATTACTTTCCCACCGGTGAAGCATCATGCCATGCAGAGGCGGCATTATCTTTTTGCAAAATCCTATGTCGAAGCTAAATATATAAAATAATCATGTAAAAATTATCAATAGACTGCGTTTAATGTCGACAAAAGCGTATTAGCTGCCCTTCTAATATAAGTGATTGGCTTTAGTGCTATCCGTTCCGTTAAAACCTTTATTCTGACAACGTTTCTAATTCACAAGTTTTGGTAATCCGCAGTTCACCCACTTATAACTCCCTGGCACCCAGGAGTATGTTGCTTAGATAAATTTTATTGAATATATAACCCAGAACTAAGGAAGTTGTAATATCAACTTTTGAAGCGAAAGTTGCCAGCGTTGCGGTAGCTAATGCGTTTCAGGCATATTAAATTAGTGCCAAATTTTCAATCTGAATCCAGTTGCCTATTGATCTAATCTCCTATGGTCCGGCCGCTAACGCTAATATTTATTTTTTTCCGAATGTCGCTCAAATGATCGCAGTGCATATGCGATTAGGCACCATGGTCACAACGTAGATATAGCTCCTAATTATACATCAGGCTGTCTGTTTTATCACAATTTTGGCCCATGTCAACTTTAGGGGCCGGACGTTATAACGTTAGAAAAAAAATACCTTAGAGTGGGGGTTCGGGGGGGCGGCAGCCTCCTGACTTAGGCTTAGGTGTACTACATGGCTTATATGGAAACCTTATGCATCATTCGCAGAGAAGTGCATGCACGAATTGCACACCGTAAGCTATCGCAGCGACTATGTTGTAAGAAAACGATATTGTCACGGCATTATGTTATAGCAAACATAGCGCAATCAATAACAAAAGATATAATAATTTTGCTACAATCTCAGTGGCTTTCAATGCGCGCTCAATAGCAAAAGCAAAAATACTGCCGCTACAATAATATTGGCTTCTCTTGCACAACCGCAGAACGGGCGAGTTTAATGCTCCGTCAAAAGCAGCTAGCTAGTATTGTAGTAGCAATATAACGCTCGCTGAGTTTTATAATGGTGTCCCCTCCAGTCTGATATTGGTGCCCACCTCCAGTTTGATATTGGCCCTCTCCAGTTTGATATATGTGCCCCCTCCGGTTTAATATTGGTGCCCCCACCAGTTTGATATTGGTGCCCTTCCTGTTTGATATTGGTGCTCCCACCATGCTGATATTAGTGCCTTCGTCCACTTTGATTTTAGTTCCCTTCAAGTTTGATTTTGGTGCCCCCTCCGGTCTGATATTGGTGCCTCACCAGTTTGATATTGGTGTCCCCATCCCGTTTGATGTTGGTGCTCCCACCCAGTGTCAGGACATTAATATATGGCTTCAGGTTACAGAAACTCTAAGAGGTTATATATCAAACCCAAAAGCAATGCAGAGACTTGCTTCGTTTCACGTGGTTGCGGGATTATAGTTATTTTTTCTGGAAATTGAAAACTCTAATTTTTGCCTCAACTGGGTAGCATGCGAGTTGTCATTTGTGGTTTATCATTACCTGAACAAATTTCGTTCAACTTTTACAGGCACAGGAAATATCGTATTCCATCCTTTCCTAGAGAAATTGATGGCGTAATAATATTGTTTTATCCTAACTTCCTTCAAAATTTGCAATTTATAATTCGAGAATGACTGTTTGAGAATTTTAATTTCAACTGCTACTACATTTAACTCGCAGGCTTCTACATTCTATTCGCGTGCATCTTCGACAGTTAAATATTTATAATTTGCAGTCGACTTTTGTGTATCCATATACAACAAGAGACGAATTAACGATGCCGAAATTATCAATATTGGTCAACAATATCAGAAATCTAAAATTGCCGTATCAATAATATACACGACACATATACGGCATATTTATGTGCAATTCATATTTACATACTTTGCATTGCCGCCTGTAGAGCAGAAATACAGCTTCACAATGCATTTTAATTCTTCACCAAAGGGCAAATGAATACGTTCGCTATTCAAAGGAAACATCAAGTGTGAATTAAGAGCGTCAGTCGTCACATATTTGTCCCAATTGTTACAGCAATTGAAGATTTTAAGTCTAAGTTGAGACTCAACAGTGAGGTATTATTTGTGCTATTGACATAATTTATTGGGGAGTTTATACTGTGCAACTTTCAAACAAAGCCAAAGTTTGATGCAGCCAAATTTTTTATTTAAACACCAGCCAAATTTATTGATGCTACACGAAAGCATGGAAGATGAACGCCAATATAACAACAGTGTTGCAACGACTCAGCGTAACGTAAACGTGCACAACTTAAATCGGATAGCTAACAATGCAAGTTTCTCCAGCAAAAAAATCAATTTTGAAATCATGCTAACACCGTCGGGTAAATTAAAAAAAAAGAAAAAAAAACAACCAAAAACACACAAACGACAAAACAAACCCGTCATGTTTAGTTTTGTAATCTGGTAACATTACACCAAGAAAACATGATAAAAATGGTCGAATTGACATGATCGTACGGCAGTTGCAATGTATGTTAAACACTGATTGAAACGTATATAAACTTCGTGGTTGTCAGTACGAAATGATAGCGGCAAATCTATTTAATCGAAGGCATTTCATTCTTCTAAAACTCAAATAAATAATAAATCTTTCCAAATTTTGAAATATTAATGTTTTTCGTAGAAAACCCACAATCTCGTGTTATGCATAAGTTTCTCTGACAGAACTTTATCGATAGTTCTGTTTTCTGCTCTATGATAACTTGAGGTATAGATACGTTTTATGGCTACGACTTTTTAACGAGGCGCTGTAAGCACCATGCCTGTTACTAAAGGAAATCAAACCGGAGGGGGGCACCACTATTAAACGGGAGAGGGCACCAATATCAAACGGGAGAGGGCACCAATAACAAACTGGAGGGAACACCACTATCAAACTCAGCGAACATTATATTGTTGCTACTATAACAACTAGCTGCTTTTGACGCGGCAATAACTGGACCGTTTTGCGGTTGTGCAACACAAGCCAATATTATTGTAGCGGCAATATTTTTGCTTCTGTTATTGAGGGTGCAATCAAAGCCAATGTTATTGCAGCAGCAATGTTTTAGCTTGAGGCATTGATGGCGCTATGTTTGCAATAAGATAATGCCACGACAATATTGTTTTCTTACAACATGGTCGCTGCGATAGCTTACGGTGTGCAATTCGTGCACGCACTTTTCTGTGAATGATGCATTAGTTTAGGCGTAGTATATAGAGAACGACATGGCATGAATTACACTTCAGCCCCTAATCTTGTGCATGGACCACAATTTTTAATAAAATTTTCACAGTGTTTGTGTAATTAGGTTAACAATCTTATATTACAGATCTAGCGCATGCCACCTTTAGGAGTTTGCCAACTTACCAGGTAAGATTTCAACTATTTGCGAGTGCCTTTGTTCAATTAGACACACAGATATTCGAATTAATACATCGTGCTCTGCTGAACATCATAGGAAAGATGGGAAAATGGAAAAGGGGCGATTGAGAACACGTGAAATTAACAAGACGGAACACTGAGAAGCTGGAAATCTTTGATGACGCGGGAAGAGAGAAATTGTAAAACAGAAATTCGGAAGTTAGAAAATTGGTAAACGGAAAATCGATAATTGAGAAGTCGAAAAGAAGTGGAAGGAATTTAGGAAAATAGGAAGATGGGAAGTGAAAAAGACGTACAATTGGGAGGACGTGTAATTTGGTAGATAAGAAGTTACGAAATTGGAAACTTGCAAAGATGTGAAATTCGGAAGATGAGAAATTGGAAGGATTAGAAATTGGGAGGATGGGAAGTTGAGAAATAAATTGGGATGTTGAGAAGTTGGGAAATTTGAAGATGAATGTTGGGAAATGGGAATTTGGGAAAAGAGGGAGTTAAGAAGCCAGTAGTTGATAGGTGGGAAATTGGGAACATGGAAGCTGGGAAGACGGGAAGTTGACCAGATGGGAAAATGGGATGATGGAAAGTTGATAAATAAATTAGGACGTTGGGAAGTTGGCAAGACGGGAAGCTGGAAAGATAGAAAATTGATAGACAGGAAATTTTCAGATGGGACGTCGAAAAATGAGGAAAAGAAGAAATTGAGAAGACAAGAAGTTACGAAGATTGTCAATATTGATCGAAAGTTAGCGATTTAGTTTTATTATAATGAACCGATACAATCTAAGCTTGTAGAAAATAACAGTTATTATCCTTGAAACACATACGAAAAACAGACGACCTTCTCCTCCTACGCACATGACAAACACGTAATGTACTGCCTACAATGTCAACTAATTTGCATAAAAAAATCTATGTCATTAACATAGTTCATACAGTTCGCGTTCGCGACATTCCGGCCCATGTGAAACCCTGAACTCGTTGTCCGACCCTGGTCACAAAAGCCTGCGTCGCTTGGCATGACGTGACGCGGAAACTTCGGCATTAGCTAATTGTTCTTCGGTGATTAGCGTGTATGGCACTTGTTCCAACTCGGGTAAGTACGTGACGAACGACTTCCAGGCAGCTCGTATTCCGGCATGCACAAAAGGGAATCGACGGCGCGGTTCATACAACTAAATCGCTAACTTTCGACCAATATTGACATGGTCCTTCGGACCGGATTCGAAGCAGTGACCTATGTATTTACAGTCCACTCCTACGCGTTACCGCTTGGATATTTCGTTTTGGTCATAATGCTGCTGGCAAAACACGTCCAGACAGCTCGTATTCCGGCATGCACAAGATGGAATCGACGGCGCGGTTCAAAGAGCTGGTTGTTCAGGCGATTGTCGGAGCTAACGAAGGGGTTACCAATTTCTTCCCAGTCGACGACCGAAACGTGGCTGAAGCCATTCAAACTGTTTTTTTACGCGGTCGCTGTACATCAGGAATTGTTCGACGATGGGCGTGGGGCAAATCAGGATTCGTTGGCCATTTGGAACAGTGAGGCCTTGAAGGAAGTGTTTTAAATCCTGGATCGTGTTGCACTCGACGTACGGTTTGCGTTGGCAGTCATTTATGCCAGCAAACACTATGATCATTCGATAATCTTGCAGGCGAATATCCGGAGCTTGCATACGACGCACCAAATGGCTGAACGTCGCTCTCGATATGGCGAAACATTTGCCACGATCGATGCACTTAATCTGCTTGAATTGACTGTCCGAAAGAAACAAGACGGATCGCGGGAAAGACGGGTTGATTTGAATTGTTTTGGTGAATAGAGAAGAAACGCCGAACGTTGTCTCAATGGGATCGTTGCCAAATAAGGCTTTGGCAAGTCGACTAAGCAGTTCCCACATGTTTGACCATGGATAATCGACGTGACTAATGCACAAACGCTCGCATAAAGTCGTTTTCCCCCTGCTGTGTAGTTTATTCCTTCAACGCTGGGGCGGGTCTCGACAGCGATAAATTCGACATCTAGCGGGTTGTCAAGATGGCTAACAGAGGCGCAAAATAAATTGATGAATTGGTTGTTTGCAGTTATTTGATATACCAGAATATCCAGCCACACGCGGAACGAATAGCACAACCAATCGGCGCTGTTGAAAAAGCCCTTGTCGCTCAACCACGATCGAATCTGAGCGGCATTGCGCTGAAGAAGTGGCTTCAACAACATGTTATCTGGAATGTCCGAAGCTGGAAGTTGCTGAGCGGACACGAGAAACCAATACCCCATCTCCAACGATGAAACCTTGACGTTGAATAGCTTAATTGGTTCTTCAAAGACATGAAACCGCGACAATGAGTGATCGCCCGGTACGTAAATATGTTTCGGAATTATGTGAATTAGGAAGTGTAGAAACTATATTACCATTTGGAGTATTTTCTTGATTTCAAAAATAGAATTTGAAAAAAAACATTCAATTAATGTGTTAGAATCTACAATAATGCTTGTAGCTGCGATGAAATATGAAAAAAGCTTGACGTTTGAACTGCTATGAGAATGCTCATAGTTCATGCGTCGGACTTTTTAACTATTTGAGCTTTCCACGTATTACGCGCATTTACGGCGGCCTGCCGTCGCGGACGTGAACAATATTGGCGTCTGGTTGATTGCAAACACTAGACAACGCATTGGTCATGAGCGGATCGCCATCCTGAAGCTGCGCTTCTCCGACAGTGTTGGAGGTTTCACGTGACACGATATGCTCTGTCACTTCGACAGGGTACAAAAGCTTTAGTGGGCGTTGTAGGACCTTCCCATTTGACAATTTCACTTTTACTGCACGTACAACTGAGTCGCTGCTAACGCATAGTTCAATAATTCGACCTAGCTTCCACTTCACTCTTGGCAAAAGTGCTTCTTTGATCAGCACCACAGCATCAAGAGCCGGACGTTTATGTGAAGATGCCCACATGTTTGGAGACCAAGGTTTTTCACGTAAGGAAACTAGATAGCGATCTCGCCACATGTTCCAGAACGATTGAAGTTTGCTATCAAGCCTCATCCATTTGACACGGAGGTCGTGGCCAGAATCACGAACGTAGTCCGAAAAAGCATCAACGCCGACAGCTTGTATTGATGGAAACTGATTGCGGGTTCTAGTGACGAATTCGTTCGGACAAATGATACCTGTGCCTACATCGCCATCAGAATACGTAAGAGGGCGAGAATTAACGATAAACGACGCCTCGGCACACACTGTCTGCAACTCAACGAGTGACAGCAGCGGATTTTGAACAATTGAACGGAGAGCAGTTTTCACAATACCCACAAGACGTTCATAGAATCCACCAAACCACGGTGCGAACTCGACAATGAATTTCCACTGTATTCCGCAATACGTGCAGAAATCCTTTAATTCTGGAGCATCAGATACGGCACGCCAGATACGGTCACTCACTCGTTTTGCCAAATGAAACTGACGAGCGTTGTCACATACAATGAAAGATGAAGCTCCATACATAGCGGCAAACCTACGTAGAGCTAGTAAGAATTCCCCGGCTGTCATGTCAGAAACCACTTCCAGGTGGAGTGCGCGAGTGTTACAACAAGTGAACAAACATATCCACACCTTCGAAACGATGCCGCTGTGCACACGATTATTTAGAGGACCTAGGTAATCAAGACCAGTTGATTCAAAACAATGTTTCTGCTCTGTACGACACGATGGTAGCGGTGGAGGTGTGGGGGTTTTGAACGGACCACCTTTCCACTTCTGACAATGTTGGCAGTGATGAATGACCCGTTTGACTTCCGACCGACTTTTGGGGATCCAGTATTCTTCCCGGATAGCGGCCAACACATGCTGAGTACCCGCGTGGGCAAGTCGACTGTGCTTGTCCAGCACAATCAAGTCAGTGAAAGCAGACTTTCTCGGCAACAAAATAAGAAAACGAGTTTTGTACGGCATGTCTGCGTTGTCAGTTCGACCGCTGCAACGGATAATTCCTTGTTGATTTTTGAACGCACCTAAATGCTCGAAGTCGGCCTTCCCAAAGTCTAGCTTCGACTGTTCGATTGCAATCAAGACTTATAACGATGCTTGTATCTCTACAGGAACCAATTCACCACCTCGACGTGTTTTGCCGGTAGCATTATA
Organism: Trileptium ribeirensis; assembly: GCA_030248225.1. Lineage (NCBI taxonomy): Eukaryota > Metazoa > Nematoda > Enoplea > Enoplida > Thoracostomopsidae > Trileptium > Trileptium ribeirensis. Next base: position 9,917 of record JASANE010026165.1, read on the forward strand.
ACCAAAACGAAATATCCAAGCGGTGACGCGTAGGATTCTCCACAGCGAGGAGAAAAGTGCCGGTTCAATGACTGTGGAGATTTGATTGTGGTTCACTGCAAAAATGCTTGCAGTAAGCGCTGATTCTGGGCTGTAACGTTTGGCGTTAACCGCGGTAATGCTCCCAGTATGCGCTGATTCGGAGTAGCACACCTCCGCAAGCTTCGGCGTCAGCGGCCAACTCGACGATATCTCGTGCAACCAGGCCGGACCGTGCCACCATTCCAAGGAGGCATTAAGTTCTGCCATCGTCATGCCACGCGTTGGATAGTCCGCGGGATTAGATTCTGTGGGTACATAGCGTAGTTGGACTGAAGAACATTGCCGAATCTGCTGCACACGATTTTTGACAAATAACGGAGATTTTTTTCGTTTTATTCACCCAGTAAAGAGCACACATGTTGTCCGTCACGCGAACAACATGCAGTTGGGAATATTCAAATCATTCTGCACATACACAGACAATTTGCAACCAAGAGCGAGAGCGTTGAGTTCTAGCTTGGGGATCGTTAACTGTTGTTTGTTAATCGGACTAACCTTGAATTTGGCGAACACCAAATTACAATAAACACGTGTTGATGCAATACGTAAGTAAGTCACCGACCCGTAGGCATCTCTGGACGCGTCGCAAAACGTGTGTATTTGTGCATCGGCACTTTCAGTGTACTGTATGGGGCGCGGTACTGAGATATACGTAAGCAAAGCGAATTCGCCATAAAAGGCATTCCAGTCCTTGAGACAGTCTGGAGGTACCGTACTATCCCAATCAATGCGCTGTTTCCATAACTTCTGCAAGATAATTTTGCCCCTGACCATAACAGGAGACATCAGTCCGAGTGGGTCGAACAAAGGCTTCAGGCTAGCAAGGGCCTTCAGCATGTCACGCTTCGTTCTACATACTGTTTTGGTATCAAATGACGACAAACATGACAACGTGTCTTTGCTCGAACACCAATCCATGCCTAAGACTAATACATTTTCTCCCTTTGAAAGATCTTCGCTCGGAATCTTAGACATGACTGCATTGCTGTTCGACTTCCACTCGCGCAAGTTCATGCCAGCCGACGCAAGAAGCGACTTTCTTCATTGTAGTATCGCACCGCTACACTTTCGTCGCCGACACTAAGAATGACATTATTAACGTAGCTATTATCAAGGATTTCTTTCGCAATTGCAGAATCATTTTGAATCAAATTATGTTTGATGGTGCCCGCAAGCATGTACGGACTAGCTTTCACACCAAAGAATTATACGAGTGAATCGATAAGTGACAAGGTTGTCAGAACAGACCGGTTTGTTAAGATCACGAGCCCAAAGGAATCGCGTGACATCCCTGTCAGTGGTGTGCAACATGACTTCTAGAATCGCCTTCTCGACGTTGCTGGTGATACCGATTGCCTGCTTCCGGAACCGCATCAACAAACCACACAAATTGGAGATCAAAATAGGACCACGATACAAACAGTCATTCAGACTAGGAACATCGACATTGGCTTTACAAGAAGCATCGTACACGACTCGCAGTTTAGTCGTGGCTTTGCCTGGACGAATGACAGCGTGGTGTGGTGCATAATGAACAAGACGACTGGCGGAACAGATGGGGCCAATTCGATTATTCCCTTCGATAACTGATTCTTTGCTTGTTTGATCATACACTTGCAGTGTCCTCTGATCATGACGATTCAGTAAGCTTCTCAATCGACCGATTGATATGCCCAAATTATCTGGAAGTTCGGGAGTATCTGTTTTCCATGGCCACTTTACGACGTAACGTTTTGCATCAGCATCGAACTGAATACCCTCCATGAACAACTTTTCCGCTTCCAAGTCCTCACTGCGTTGAATGATCTCCTTCGTTCCGACGTCCTCGAGTTTCCACAGACGTATCAAATTGTCATCTAGCTCGGAATCACTACCACTAGCTAACAAAAGCAAAGAGGAATCGACAAATTTGCCTGTGTGTTCACGTTCATCCCGCACAACGTGTGCACAACCGGCCATAACGTATCCAAACCGTGTTCCCATCAAAACGAGACTTGGAGACAATGAGATTTGCTCAGCAGTGAGAAACCGAAAGAAGTAGTGTACACCAATTAAAATATCCAAAGCAACTTCCGTTTCGTCCGACGATGGAAGATCAGACAACAGAATGTTGGACAGAACTGGATAGTCAGACAAACAAATGGTTGTTTGACTGTAAGACATGAAATACTTTTCAACGAATTTATAATGAGGGGTAGTTCTTTACCATCCACTGCCATAATGCCGAGTTGAAACGATCCGAACGTTTTCAACTTGCGACTTTTAGCCTGAACGCCGGCTAACCCCAAGAATTTGTCTTCACGATAATGTGCCCCTATCATTCTCAAAAGATCGGTGCGCGCGAAGCTACGTGTCGACGCAGAATCGAAGAGGAGTCGGGCCAAAACACAGTCGTTGGTACCCTTTGCGTAAGCAAGAGCAGTTGGCAATAACACACAACGTGATGTAGCTTTGTTACAAGTGCTGGAAAGAAGCGTACTGGCGAGTACGGGAGGCTTGAATTTTCCGTCGATAGCACTACTGAATTGCTTATTGCATAGGCTGTGATGATGCGAGCGCTCCTGTCCACAATGCTTACATTTAGTGGATTTAGAGCGGCATTCAATGATACGGTGACCCTTCCGCAAACAGAGGTAGCAGCAATCCTACAAAACTCCACGACGAGCGTCTGCAGTTGTGTATCTATCGCAATCATCCGGAAAATGACTCATTTTCCTGCAAAACGCGCATGGATGTATTGGTGTTTGGGGACCTTTCGGCCTTTGACTGGACGTAAGCAACGACGAAACAGTGCCGTCACATGGTTGGGACTTCGCCAACTTTGAGTCTTTAGACTTAACCTGTCCGATTTTATCATTTGACGAAGATGATCCTAGCCAATGGGCACCGAACTGTCGAGCCGCAATTTCATCTTTTAGGAACTTACGGAGGTTATTAAGCGTCCATGGAGCAGTTCCATTTCGGCGATGGAGATCAATCCTGATGTATTGAGGCACTTTTGAGAGGATGAGTGGCGTGAATATCCGACCGAACACTTCCTCACTGAGTCCAAGCGCGATCAAGTTGCGAATTTGAGTTTCACAATCATCGAACATCCGCTGCAAATCACCAGCATCCTTGGAGGACTCCTTCATACAAATCACGGCGTCTAAGTGGGCAAATATTGCAAATTCCGGATTATCGTAGTGTTCTTTTAGTGCTTCCAGAACAGACTCGTATATACCAGAAGATAGCTGATAACCTTCAACAATGCGAAGCGCCTCTTCCGCAAGAAATGATTTGATATACTGGAGTTTCTCAACCGCAGACAACCTAGGTTTACTGTGAACTGCGACATTGAAGGACTCCCAAAACTCTCTCCATTTGAGAGGATTGCCTTCAAATGGTTTAATCAAGAGCTTTGGTAGCTTACAAACCTCTTCGTCTGATGTACGACGTCGTCGACCGGACAGCTGATTGTCGCTGACAGGCGTTGATTGTAGCGCCTTGATGTGGTAATCCGCGCTGAATAATGCTTCAGCGAGTTGTTCATCTAATTCTTCTGACGCCACTAAGAAGTTGTCAACGTCAGCATTCATAAGGGACATCAAAATAGACTGATTCAAGATATTCAATCTATCACGATAATCTTTCATTTTATCGCGCGAAATGCAGATAGATGGCTCATCTACCGCGGGACTCAGTAGTTCTTGAAGCCTCTGGGTCTCTTTAGTAGCGTTGACGCAGAGCATCTGACGTCGACGCCTCCACGTAGCAATCTGCCTTCCTTCTGCGGCACCAGCCCCTGAGAAAGTTTCATTTTCTTTGGACATTCCAAAAACTAAGGTGTACGATTTATTTACTACGAAAATTGGCAAAGAAAATTTTTCTTATGTCAGTACGCCGATTCCCGAGTATCAAATGTTTCAACGAGGACCGTTTGTGGGCTGTCCGATCCGAGGACGGTAATGCGATGATTACACGGGAGAGTTTCGATACACTGTAACGATGAACGATGCAGATCCGGAGCGCAACAGCTGAACTGCTAGCTGTTTGTTATGAAAACGGCGAGCAAAAAATTGAAACCGGAATCCCCGTTGTGTAGAAGATACCCGGAAGAGTAAGAAACAATAAGAACTGCAGTCATAACGATGACTGAAAAAGTCGTAGATTTCACCGTAGTTGAAATGAATTTCAGCTCAAATGCTAGCTGGATGTCAACAGGCTCAAGATTGGCACCGAAGGACAATATCAATATTGATCGAAAGTTAGCGAATTAGTTTTATTATAATGAACCGATACAATCTAAGCTTGTAGAAAATAACAGTTATTATCCTTGAAACACATACGAAAAACAGACGACCTTCTCCTCCTACGCACACCACAAACACGTAATGTACTGCCTACAATGTCAACTAATTTGCATAAAAGATCTATGTCATTAACATAGTTCATACAGTTCGCGTTCGCGACAAAGATGGAAAGTTGGGAAATTGGGAAGATGAGAAATTTTGGCAGGAGCCGGCATAATCTCAAAAGGTTAACAATGATGCTTACGTAAGTGCATATTTGATTATTTAACACTTTATTCATATGTAAGTTCACCCTGACGTACAGCCGCATTTTCAGTTATGGTGCTTGGCTCCTGGTAAATCTACTGACTTAGAGCCGGATTTTAAATTATACTTGGCTTCTGGTAAATCTTAATAACATATAATAGATTCATAATATACCTGAGCTCATATCAGCAGCTCCACTCAAACAGGGGAGCGTAGAGTTATGTCCTTAAAAAGGAACAATTTAGTGCGGGGTTTCCGGCGTGGAGGCTCCTTGACTTAGTCTTAGGATTGGTACATGCAGTCCCGCGAATAGACTAAGTGAGCTCTCCCATGAACCGCGGCAATGAGGACCCGAAATCTAGTGTCGGCGAGGCTTACCAAACAGTATCAGTGAGGTCTGGTGTAATCCAATTTCGCAATCATTAGGGAATGGACCTGTCTCTCACGTAGTGATCTGATCCGGAGCCCTTTCTCATGTCACATTGATCGAAGGGATGAGGCTGCGCATAAGCGCGAAAACCCGAAATAAAACCTAAGAAACGCCCCAGAATATCAAAAACAAGACAACATAAGAAAAAACAATAGAGCAACAACCGCTCCGTTCAATCTCAAATATCGACTGGTCCCAATGCTGCATCGTAAGACCACGTTTTATACCCTCTGTTTACCCCCTTTGGCGCTTAGCCCTTGGTGTTCCTCAAAACCGCGGGAACTTTTAAATTTTAATTTTCAACACCGAAGGCATATTCATATCTGAATATATTGCGCAAGTATTCGAGTGTATTAGTAAGGTACAAAATCTACTACAAACAACGATAATGTTGATGCACGTACATCAGTGATGGGTGGTCGGCGACATATAACAATAATGTAACGGCACACAACAATAACCATATAATTTATAATCCAATTTTTCTATAAAGCAGGGCATGTGAGCTTCAATAAACGACACGAAAACAACACAGGTGACCAAAGCGCAGACCATTAAACCTCACGTTGGTCGTTCAAAATTCTCCGAGCTACTTAAGATATCAGGGCCAGCGTGAGTATAAAGATTTATTAAAAGAAGTTTTATTAAAAGGCATTTTAGAAGCTTATGAAGGCGCAGGTAGCTGGGAGTGTAGCCAGGTTTTCTCTTCGACGGGTCGCCTGCTTACGAATATTAATATTGTCATGATGGATGTCGATAAACTTGGACTAAATACAATAATACTAAGACTTTATGGATATTGTCTGATTTGAGCCCAAAAAAATAGTAGCAACTCTCTACATATTCATTACTTTTATTTAATTTATTTTTATTCATTACTTCAATATATTAAAATAAATATATAACTTAGAATTGATGTGAAAATACTAATAGAACAAAATGCTACTACACTAAGCACAATACTAAATAAAATTTCTCAACTGGCAGTTCAGCTGGACGCTCCGTTAGTCAGCCTAGCTAAGCTTCTTGTTTATCACATTAAGAGTAGGTAAGCTATAAAAATGTACCATAGTAGTTCAGCTAAGCTATAGTTCGCCCGAACTAGTTGAGTTGGACGCGTGCATAATTTGACCCTGGCGCACGCATCTTATCGTAAATGATGCATTAGTGTAATTATAGCGGAAAAACAAGTATATTATGAAAAGTTTGATTTGTCGTAAGGACAGCACATAGGTTATTACTGATCTTCATTAATCAATGACACATGACAGCTCCATCCCAGGCACTATGTCGTCTTCCCCTTAGCAGCTTGACAAAAGTTGGACTTGCGGAACAAAAATATTCGACATAGACCTTATTTTTGTAGCACTAGCTATACATCAAACTTCAGAGATAAGTAATGTTCTTGCTATCGAAATAATACGATTATGAACACACATGCGCCAAATCCGATTTCCCAGTGGCATAGCCGGTGCTTTATGGGAGGACGCATCGCTTGTTACGATGGCAACGGTTTACGATGCTAGGCGTCGTGGAATCTATATAAATTTTTGGAGACTCAAAATTATTTTTAATTTTTGGCAATTTCCCCAATTTCTACTAATTTTCCACTGATGTTTCCCAAAAATTTCTCGCGGCGATGTCCCTTGGGTCAGACCCTCAGGTGAATAATCCACTCTCAATCATGGGCATGTCTGTTTATAAGGAATTGATTTTAATGAAGCAAATTACCGACTTATTGGATTTTATTAAAAGGCACTAGATCGTAGGTGTTGACAGGGGGTTCGGCGTTACCGCCTAAGGTTCGGGCCATTCAAGCCATACTTACCGTTCCTACGTGTCTGTCACCCGCCAAACCCTCTTCCCATCTCCGTGCGCCGTACGCGTGCGTAAAACTTTAGCCGAAAGGCAAAACCAGAACGAAAATTGGCAAAAGTTGGTGTAAAATAGAAAAAATAGTTGAAATTAGGAAAAATTTATCGGGAATAGGAAGAAATTGGGAAAATTTTTGCAAAATGAAAGAAAATTTGATTTCCTAAAAATTTCAAAAATTAACCCGGCTAGGCGGCGTTAGTTTACCCCGGCCTTTCTGGCCACAACCCCACCATTCCCTGCCTCACCCCAAGCCTTTAGTACCTATATATGCACTAGATGTTGGCTAAATTTTAGCTAAAGTGAAAAAATTTAATATTGGTTCTGGGTACCCGGAGTAAATGATACAAAGGTTGTGTAGAATATGCTGTATGTAATTTCATAAGGAGAGATTATGTTTAACAAATAAGTGCAGTTCGTATGTGAAGGAGAATTCATACAAAGGAAATGCAAAGCAATCATGCATATTTATAATGTTACAATTCATACAAGTTATGTACAAATATGTCGTACATTTATTCTGGTATATTGTGTTACTACTGGAACTCACATTGTAATCGCACATTAGTGTATAAATAATGTAAGGGTTGTTCGCCATACAAATGTTCGTAATTGTGTTAATTTCTTACACATATTGTTGCAAAATACCGTTACACAATAATTGATTGTATGAAATTGTAGTTATTACAAATTTTAAGAGAAGTATATTGTACTAGGACCAATTCTGGCAATAAGTGATCACGGGCTGCACCACCTTATATCTCATTGTGGTGCCGGGACAACCCCAGCTTCCACGACCCCCGGTGAACTTGCTAGCTGACCTAAGGGAATCGTTTAGCTTAGCCAGCTGCCGAGCGGGTTTACCAGGGTGTTCGGCCTGGCCCCTATATACTGGCCCACGTATCTAGTATGCATGAAGGTTCCCTTGAGAGAGAGGGTCAACCCCTAAGCCTGCTCACAGGTGTTAAGGCTGTACCCGCCTTTTCATCCCTTTTCTCAACTCCTTAATGGTGGTCAGTTGCCTTAGTTTAATTTCATATGTGTGAACTTGTGCTTTCTCAGTGCCTGCTGATTGGCCAAAGCGAGCTCTAGCTTTCAAAAATGCGACTTTAGGACAGCCTGGGGACCGATCCCAGGACCCTCCTAGGATATTATGATTGAGCAGAGAGCAGAAGCCTTCCTACCGGCCCCGTACTACCCCGGCTGTTGGTTTCGCTGATCATTGAGATTTGTGGAAGGGTTGAGAAATTAGTTCTTGACTCCTGGTATTGTGCTATTGTTTTATTCCCATGCTTAAAATTTTAATTTCACTTATCCCTGTTGGGACTCTAGTAGTCTGAGCAATAAAATAAAGAGCGGTCTCGCCTAACAACAAAATTTACAACACTGTAACACTTTATTATTTGAAAGCACTTACGGGTATGCGCTAAAATGCATATGCGCGACATTTTATTAGATGATATAATAAGACAGTACCTCGCAGAGTACCCGCTATGAACACAACAAATGGTGTGAATTTCCTATCAGCATTGCCCTGCGAGGAATATGAAAAAAGTACGCCATCAGTTGCCTCAATTTTATTCCCCATTGGACATTCGCTGAACCCTTCGGTTGGTTTATAAGCTAATGATCATCTTACCCTCAGTCAGTGATTGGCTGCTGTTACACAGAACATAGGTTACCTTTATTCAATCCATGCTTGAGCTCTACAGACGCTTTTGAGGTGCAATTATTTTGGAGTCACCTGAAAACATTCCACAATTACGATGTACCCGGTTCTCTTTGTATAATGGAAAAAGCGTTATTATGCACAAGGAGGAGGGGGAGCAAGTGAGCTTACCAAAAGCTTGAAGCCAATGCTGCGTCTACCAAGTTTCAGGCGACGTCGCTTGCCTTCCATGATTTAGACCTACTGATTTTAGCTCATAAAAATCAATGGTTCTGAGTTAATTAACACTTAACTCGTTCAAGATCCACGTGGACTGGTCCCTCTTTAAGTTTGGAAGAGACATTTTGGCTGCAGAATTCCTCGAGGTATTAGGTCGAATTAGGCGCGGTATCAAGTAACTTTGTTGAACTCATACTAGATTAGTAAGTTGCAGTTGGTACAGTATGCTCTCGTTCTTAATAACGCCGCTCCAGGGCACTACCAATTCGCATCCTGGTCCGTGGTCATTTGCAGCACCTTGGCTTGGAAGTGATGGAAGCGTTATTGACCTTGAGAGCCTAGGCTACGACTTACATTGTTGAGCGCATTGAAAATTTCCATTTAGTTAAAGTTCGGCTAAAGCAGGAGGACATAACGCCCGAAAGGTTATGATACGTCACTCCAATTCGGAGCATACAGGATCCACGCAACAATGTTGTGACAATTGTTAAATAAACAAGATGCTACCGTGAGCGCGGTATGTAACTGTAAACTGTAGGTGCAACTGTCGGGCTTTACTTAATTGGAGAATAACTAGGGGCGTCAAAGGAATCGAATTTTGGCGGTTCGCTAGGGTTTCCAATTTTGTAGTGGCTGCAAAATGTTGCATATCCTCATTATCCGAATGCCTACATCCGTTTAAATTACGTCACTTTCTTCGCTCTCATAAACTTGCATGCCTTTCGCTATTTAGGCTGACCTGGAACCATCCGCGTTTTGCTGTCCTATAATATAGGTTGGTACATTTACAAACATGAAAGCGAGTACGAATTGTCCAGTGCAAAAATCAAACGTGATTTCAAAGGAAGACAATACAGCAGTGCAATGTTGTTTAACGACACCCACTGGGACTGCAGAGAGCCTAATTGCTCAAATTAAAGCGATGACGTTTCCTTGCGGCATCTCCGCGGCATCAAACTATTTTACCGGAATAGTTAGTTGTGCGGTAAATGGAAATCTCAGGGAATAATGCTCGTTCTCCCGTTTGGCCTCGCGGGCAATTCCTGCTTATGCTTACACAATTATCTGCACTCGCGGCTGCCTCCAAATGGGCTGGCGATCCTCGATTAGTCTACCCCTACCATGTCCTTTTCCCTTCCGCATGCGCCCGCTGCTTTCTAGATTCGGTGGGTCGAAAATTGTATTTCGTATGTCGTGATGTGAATGGGAATCGGAAAAGCAGGATCGGCGCATGCAAAAGGAGAAAGGAGCCAAAGTCGTTTGATATCGAATTCATGATTTGGAGGCAGCCGCAATTAGGATGATTCAGCGTAGTCGGATCGCCCGCTCAGCTAACTGAGAATCTAAAGCGTTACCTAAAGAACTAGTTTACCGCACGACCATTCGGTACGAAACGATTCTGCCACGCCGTATAAAGCGCCGCAGGAAACGTAATCGCTTTAATTGAGATTTTGCGGCCTTCACGGGTTGAGTAGGCGTTCGTAAATAAGCTCCCTATAACTTTTGATAAGTATTTTGACTCTTGCTGAGATTCTGGTACTCACTTCATGTTTGTAACGTGTACGAGCGCTTGGTATCCTCGGACAGCAAAACAATGGTTGCAGGTGGGCCTAGTGAAAGGCATGTAATCATGAGAGCGAAGAAAATAACATAATTAAAATGGACGTTAGGCATTTGCAACGAGGACGTGGGGGCGGACTCTTACAGCCGCTCAAAATTGAACCCCTAAGTGAAAATTCGATTCATCCCTGAGTTTAACTTCCAATTAAGTAAAGCTCCGACAACAATAAATCTATTTAACAAGTCACACACCGCGTTGCCACGATTAACGTTTCTGGCTGAGTTTAACAAATTAATAAACATCGTCGCATAGATACGGATGCTCCGATGGGAGTAGTTCGTATCATAACCTTTCGGGCGTTATGTCCTCCTGCTTTCATTTAACAAAATCGGGAAATTTTCAATGTCTCTCACAACGTGAAGTCTGTAAGCTTCAGCTTAGATCAAACGCTTTGATCATTTCAAGCCAAGTGCTCAACGGAGCCAGGATGCGAATTGGCATAGTCCGGAGCGGCGTTCTGTAGAAACCCTAGAGCACACTGGAGTCGACTGCAACTACTAATCTCATATCGTTCAAACGAAGTTACTGGATACCCGCCCCAGTCGACCTAATCTGCCTGAGGAATTATCCAGACCTGCTCTCCAAACTTAAGCAAGTATGACACAACCCGGAGTAAGTCGTCGTAGTCGGAACGATTTATTTTTATGTTAGACAGTAGGTGATCGCCGGAAGGCAAGCGACGTCGCCCTCATTTGGTTAGACGCAGCATCACTTTGAGGCTTTGGTTCGTCGCTGCGCTCCCCCTCCTTCCCTGCACACAATGCTTTTTCCATTATACAAAGAAACCGGTACATTGGCGATTGTGGAATGTTTGCAGGTAACTCCAACAAATTGGTTCAAAAAAGGCATGTGGAGAGCTCAAGCATGGATTGAATAAAGGCAGGCCTACTGTTATCTGTAAGAGCAGCCGACTGACTGAGGGGAAATGATCATTAACGTACTCCTTAAAAAGGGTAGACATATCTCCAATAGGGAAATAAAATTCAGGGTACTGATGACCATAGGTACTAATCCCTGAGTCCACAGCAATGCTGATAGGAATTCACACCCATCTGTTGTGTTCATAGCCGTTGCTCAGGCGATACGTTTTATTTATCAGACGACTGGTCCCAACGGATAAGCTAAACTCGAATTTTTAAGCATCGAAAATAATAGCACAATACCAGGAGTCGAGACGACCTAACCCTTCCACAATCCCAAATGATCAGGCCTCAGGAGCTCAAAGAGTTCGGCCCCGGTCAGCGGCAAGTAGGAAGGCTTCTGCTCTCTGTCTCAAATGGATGACGAGTTCGGAGGAGGACGTGATAAGACACCAGCTGTCCTAAAGTCGCATTTTGTAAACGAAGACCCCGCTTGGAATGTCGTACGGCGCCACTGAAGCACAAGTTCGCGCGTGCTCAATTAAACTAAGGCAAATTGACAGGCGTAGAGTTGAGAAAGGGGCGGAAAGGCGCGATAGACCTAACACCTGTGGAGCAGGCTTCCGGGTTGACCCTCTCTCAGGGGGACCTTCATGCTACTAGATACGTGGGCTGGGGCCGGGCCGAACACCCTGGTAAACCCGCCGACTGGCTAAGCTGGACTAGGTCGGCTAGCGGTCACCCGGGGGTCGTGGAAGCTGGGGTTGTCGGCACCACAATAAATAAGGTGGCTCAGCTGTGATCACTTGTGCCAAAATTGGTCCTAAGTACAATTGTCTCTACTCAAAATTTGTATAATGACAATTTCATACAATTATTGTGTAACGGTATTTTGCAACGATATGTTAGAAATTAACACAAATTTGGACGTTATGGCGAACAACATTACATTATTTATACATTAATGTGTGATTCTGTGAGTTCCAGTAGTAACAAATATACCACAATAAATGTCTGACAGATTGTACATAACTTTGTATAAAATAATATGCATAATTGTTACAACTTCCTTTATAAAATTTACACATACAAACTGCACGATTTGTTAAACATAATCTTGCATCAAACACGTGCAGCATATTCTACACAACACTTTGTATGACTTTTCTTGCGGGACCCGGAACACGAATATTCAATTTTTTCACTACGCTGAGATTTAGCCAACATATAGTGCATATATAGGTACTGAGAGGCTTTCAGGTAAGGCAGGGATGATTGAGTTGTGGCCAAGAGCCGAGTTGGTCTAATTTTGAAATTTTCGGAAATCAAATTTTCTTTCATTTTGCAAAAATTTTCCCAATTTCTTACCTTCTTCCGATAAATTTTTTCCTAAATTCAACTATTTCTATTTTACACCGACTTTGCCAATTTTCGGTTCTTCCTTGGCTAAAGTTCGCACACGTAAGCGGCACGAAGAATGGGAAGTTAGGTGACAGACACATGGGAACTGCATGGCTTGAATGGCCCAACGGCGTTACCAGAGTCCCCCTGTGCAACACCTTCGATCATGCCTTTAAATAAATAGTCGGTAATTTGCTTCCTCTAAAATCAATTCCTTATAAACAGACATGCCCATGATAAAATCGATTATTCGCCCTGAGGGTCTGACCCAAGGGACCATTCACCCAAAAATTTTCGGGAAACATCAGTGGAAAATTCGGAGTTGAGAAATTGCCAGAAATTAAAAATAATTTTGAGTCTCCAAAAATTTATATGATTCCACGAACTGGTGAAGCCGTTGCCATCGTAACAAATCGTCCTCCATCAAGCACCGCTATGCCCGTGGAACGATTTCGGCGCAGTATGTTCATAATCGTATTATTTCGATAGCAAACATTACTCTGAAGTTTGATGTATAGCTAAGTCTTACAAAAATAAGGTCTATGTTGAATATTTTTGTTCCGCAAGTCCAACTTTGTAGACTGCTAAGGGGAAGACGACGTAGTGCCTCAGATGGAGCTGTCATGTAACTAATAATGAAGAATAATAACCTATGTGTGCCTTACAACAATGAACTTTTTCATAATATACTTGTTTTTCACTATATTACAGCTAAGCACAATACTCTAAATAAAATTTCTCAACTGGCAGTTCGACTGAAACGCTCCGTTAGTACGACTAGCTAAGCTTCTTGTTTATCACATTAAGAGTAGGTCGTTTCTGAGAATGTACCATAGTAGTTCAGCTAAGCTATAGTTAGCGGGACTAGTTCAGTTGAACACATGCATAATTTGACCCTGGCACATTTTTTGCAAATGATGCATTAGTGTAATTATAGCGGAAAAACAGTATATTGTGTGAAAGTTTGATTTGTCATAGACAAGAACGCGTCGGTTATTACTAATCTTCATTAATCAATGACACATGACAGCTCCATCCCAGGCACTATGTCGTATTCCCTAGCAGCTTGACAAAAGTTGGATTTGCGGAACAAGAATATTCGACAGAGACCTTATTTTTAGCACTACCTATACATCAAACTTCAGAGATAAGTAATGTTATTGCTATCGAAATAATACGATTATGAACACACATGCGCCAAATCCGATTTCCCGGTGGCGTCAGCCGGTGCTTTATGGGAGGACGCATCGCTTGTACAGATGGCAACGGTTTAAGATGCTAGGCGTCATGGAATATATATAAATTTTTGGAGACTCAGAATTATTTTTAAATTTTGGCAATTTCCCCAAATTGCTACTAATTTTCCACTGATGTTTCCCAAAAATTTTAGCGGCGATGTCCCTTGGGTCAGACCCTAAGTGAAATAATCCACGCTCGATCATGGGCATGTCTGTTTTAGAAATTAATTTTTAATAAGCAAATTACCGACTTATTGGATTTTATTAAAAGGCACTAGATCGTAGGTGTTGACAGGGGGTTCGGCGTTACCGCCTAAGGTTCGGGCCATTCAGAGCCATACTTTTACCGTTCCTACGTGTCTGTCACCCGCCAAACCCTCTTCCCATCTCCGTGCGCCGTACGCGTGCGTAAAACGTTTAGCCGAAAGGCAAAACCAGAACGAAAATTGGCAAAAGTTGGTGTAAAATAGAAAAAATAGTTGAAATTAGGAAAAATTTATCGGGAATAGGAAGAAATTGGGAAAATTTTTGCAAAATGAAAGAAAATTTGATTTCCTAAAAATTTCAAAAATTAACCCGGCTAGGCGGCGTTAGTTTACCCCGGCCTTTCTGGCCACAACCCCACCATTCCCTGCCTCACCCCAAGCCTTTAGTACCTATATATGCACTAGATGTTGGCTAAATTTTAGCTAAAGTGAAAAAATTTAATATTGGTTCTGGGTACCCGGAGTAAATGATACAAAGGTTGTGTAGAATATGCTGTATGTAATTTCATGCAAGATTATGTTTAACAAATCGTGCAGTTCGTATGTGTAAATTCATACAAAGGAAATGCAAACAATCATGCATATTTAATGTTACAATTCATACAAGTTATGTACAATCTGTCATACATTTATTGTGGTATATTTGTTACTACTGGAACTCACATAATCACACATTAATGTATAAATAATGTAAGGGTTGTTCGCCATACAAATGTTCGTAATTGTGTTAATTTCTTACACATATTGTTGCAAAATACCGTTACACAATAATTGATTGTATGAAATTGTCATTATACAAATTTTAAGAGAGTATATTGTACTAGGACCAATTCTGGCAATAAGTGATCACAGCTGCACCACCTTATATCTCATTGTGGTGCCCGGACAACCCCAGCTTCCACGACCCCCCGGTGAACTGCTAGCTGACCTAAGGGAATCGTTTAGCTTAGCCAGCTGCCGGCGGGTTTACCAGGGTGTTCGGCCTGGCCCCTATACTGGCCCACGTATCTAGTAGCATGAAGGTCCCCCTGAGAGAGGGTCAACCCCTAAGCCTGCTCACAGGTGTTAAGGCTGACCCGCCTTTCCGTCCTTTTCTCAACTCCTTAATGGTGGTCAGTTGCCTTAGTTTAATTTAGTATGTGTGAACTTGTGCTTCCACGGTGCCTATGATTGGCCCAAGCGGGGTCTTCGTTTACAAAATGCGACTTTAGGACAGCCTGGGGACCGATCCCAGGACCCTCCTCCGAATCTTATTGATTGAGACAGAGAGCAGAAGCCTTCCTACCGGCCCCCGTGCTACCCCGGCTGTTCGTTCTTAGGCTGATCATTGGGATTTGTGGAAGGGTTAGAAAGATTCGTTCTTGACTCCTGGTATTGTGCTATTGTTTTATTCCCATGCTTAAAATTTGAGTTTAGCTTATCCTGTTGGGACTCTAGTCGTCTGAGCAATAAATAAAACGTATCGCCTGAGCAAAATTTAACACTGTAACACTTTATTATTTGAAAGCACTTAGGTATGCACTAGAATGCATATGCGCGACATTTATACAATGATATCATCGAGAGTACCTCGCAGAGTACCCGCTATGAACACAACAGATGGTGTGAATTCCT
The DNA here is from genome assembly GCA_030248225.1 of Trileptium ribeirensis. NCBI lineage: Eukaryota > Metazoa > Nematoda > Enoplea > Enoplida > Thoracostomopsidae > Trileptium > Trileptium ribeirensis. The sequence continues at coordinate 25,726 of JASANE010026165.1, forward strand.
ATCAGCATTGCCCTGCTACGAGGAATATGAAAAAATTACGCCATCAGTACCCTGAATTTTATTCCCCATTGGACATACGTTGGACCCTTTTAGGTAGTACGTTAATGATCATTTTCCCCTCAGGCAGTGATTGGCTGCTCTTACACAGAACATAGGTTACCTTTATTCAATCCATGCTTGAGCTCTCCATGCGCCTTTCAAATCCAATTTGTTTGGAGTCACCTGCAAACATTCCACAATTACGATGTACCCGTTCTCTGTATTAATGGAAAAAGCATGATGTGCACCCCGGGGAGGAGGGAGCGAATTGAGCCTCCCAAAAGCTCAAAGCCAATGCTGTTACCCAGTTTAAGGCGACGTCGCTTGCCTTCAATAATTTAGACCTACTCGTTTAACATAAAAATTAAACATTTCTGACTTAATTATGACTTAATTCGTGGGGGTTCGCTTCGACTAATTCTCCTTAAGTTTGGAGAGACATTTTCGTTGCAGAATTCCTCAGGGTATTAGGTCGACTATGAGCACGGTGATAACTTTGTTTGAACTCATGCTTAGATTAGTAAGTTGCAGTTGACTCCAGTGTGCTCTACGTTTTGATATCATCCACTACGGGCACTACCAATCGCGTCCTGGTTCGTGGTCATTTGCAGCACCTTGGCTTGAAATGATCAAAGCATTTGGTTTCAAGCCTAGAGCTACAACTTTACGTTGTGAGACACATTGAAAATTTCCCATTTCGTTAAAGCTCGGCTAAAGCCGAAGACATAACGCAAAACTGAGTAATCACTGCAATAAGAAGCGTGCCGGATCCACGCGACAATGTTTGTAAATTGTAAAAATAAACAAGTGCTCATAGCAACGCGGTATATAATTGTAAAATATCATCGTTTGTTTGGGCTTTACTTAATTGGAAAACAGCTCAGCGCATCAAATTCGAATTTTGGCGGTTCACTCTGGGTTCCCAGATTTTCTCACTGGCTGCAAAATGTCTTAATATCCTAATTTGTCTGCAAATGCCTACGTCCGTTTTAATTACGTCACTTTCTTTCGCTCTCATCAATTTGCATGCCCTTCACTAGGCTGACCTGGAACCATCCGCGTTTTGCTGTCCTATAATATGAGCTTAAACCTCCCTCGCAAACGTGAAAGCGAGTACCAAAATGTCTAATGCAAAGAAGTAAGAACATCATTTCTGAAAACTTGATCAGGGCAGTCCGATGTTTAACGACGCCCACTCGAACTGCGAGAGGCCCTAAAAAACTGCTATCAAATTTAAAGCCGATAGGCGTTTCCTGCGGCGTCTACACAGCATAAAAACATGTTTTGTAGCGAATGGTTAGTTGTGCGGTAAATGGAAATCTCAAGGAATAATGCTCTTCAAAACTCTTCGTCTGGCCTGGCGGGCAATTCCTACTTATGCTTACACAATTCTGTCATCGCGGCTGCCTCCAAATCAACTCAACTCCTCGATTCATACCCTCCATATCGTTTCTTCCCCTTCCGCATATAGCCACCTGCTTCCCGATCTCCATTTCATCACGACATACGAAATAGAATTTTCCACCCACGAATCTAGAAAGCGAAGTACAAGC